>JACEGR010001893.1:0-147358 GCA_014170235.1 Listronotus bonariensis
AAGAAATCAATACACGAACCTGGCGCTAAACAAACTATCCGCATTATAGGAAAAAATTTGTCGACGGGGTCCTGGTTTTCTGTTCGAAGTACGGTAGCTAATGAGCGTTACGGTCAGACCGTGGACAAAGGGTACGGGGTGCCGGTGTTTGTATTTTGTCACTGCTTTTAAGTGCCCATGTTCGTCCATCCACTGGGCGAGGTCGTAAAAATCCGAAAAATGCTTCTTGCCACTGCGGATCTAAATGTAGGTTATCCATGATCAATACACGTGATTTCTTGCCTACACCCCATAGTTAAGTGATTTTTTCAAACCCCTCCACATCTGTTCAAGCCTCACGTGATTAATGGATGACCTCCTATAATAAAAAATAAGTGGCCACTGGGTGCATAATGATACAGTGCATATTATTATTCTTTAGTTTAGTTAGTTTTACCGTTTACTAATCATTATTACTATTGGATGCGTTGACATTTGAAATTGTTAATTTTTGTAGAATGACCCAGCTGAAGAATTTTATTAGTCGAATCCGTGACTGGTGAGGCTGCTGGACCACAGATATTTATCACACTTCTTTATATCCGCCATTCCCTCTCTTGGTAGACATTTGGATCATTGGCGTTGGTACTACTATCCTACAGAACAACATCTAGCCAATTTAGCGTTGGAGTGCTTAAATAAATGGTAAAAAAATTTTACGTATGACACAGATAAGTACAATGTTTGCTGTTACGTTTATGAATTTGTTAAAAATGGCGAAATTAAAATTTTTGTAATTTTACTAGATTAAACGCCGTGAAATTTCGACGGATTCACCATTCTGTCAAAAAATGTCATTGAGACAAACATATCTTTTACTTATATATAATAAATAATTGGCAATAAAACAATACAAAAAGTGTTAAAAGATCTTAGGCACCAAAAAATCATAATAAAAAAGATCATGTGAATTGGCGGAATACGAACTTATACACGAACTAAAAGAAGGTGTGCCAACTCTATTTATACACGAAATAACTTCGCCCCAGTACAAGATACAAAAATAAACTTTAAATATGAAATTTTATTGACAGTACCAGTTATTATACAAGGTGCCCCCAAAACAGTGCCGTATTACCTACTAGGCTGAAGCCTAGGGCGCCGTTTTGTAAAATAGTACAATAGAGGGAAATGTTTGTTTTTTGACTTTGTAATTAACTTTGTATTAAATTCTAGATCAAAAAATGTAAAACGCACTGTACGTCAATTCTTACTGGTTTTTGAAATATCAGCAGTTAGCTAATATACATCCTTAACCCTCGACCTTCGCGGGCAGCAGTTTTACATTCCAAAAACTATAGGAATAAGAAAGAAGAACAAAGTGGAAAAGTCGGGGCCTGTCCAGTTGGTCCCTATAAGGATGCATACGTGCGGTTCCACGAATTTCTCTGTTAAACGCTGCAAGGGGAGAAAATTGAATGAACAATTCTTGGAGCAGATGCCGTGGAAGTGTTATAAAAGACAAGACAAGGAAGCCTTTATGTAAGCAAGGAATCATTAAGGTTAACAGCTCTTTTTAAATAACATTAGGAATGGTTGTGGAGTTGTGGGGGATGTCATTTTTCAGATATGAAAATACTATTTCAGAGAGGAAAATTAAAATTATAATTTAATGTTTAAATAATAATTTAAATTGTTTAAAGCAAAATTTTATATTAATTATTTTATTATATTATGCAGAAAAATAGTTGGTCGAATAGTAAAATCCTGTATTCGAATATGAATCCTTAATACCGTATCGTAAAAAGTATTTAAATACTAAGGATTTCAATACCAAAATAAAGCATTCGAATACCGCCATATTTGGATACCACAATTGGGTATTCATGAATCATGAAGACCAAAAAAAAGTCCTTATATATTATAGTGACAGAACTATTAAAAAATAATTAGAACCCAAATGAATAATTTATTTCTGTACTCTGAACCGTAAACAAGTATATCAACATGGTGTTGACATATCAATAGCAATAAATGACGTATAGTGTGTAATACATATTTAATAGTCAAAATTTGTTAAAATATACAGGGTGTTTTTAAAAAAATCCCCATTTGACAATGAAAATTCTATTTTGGAGACACCTTGAATATTAACTGATACTGTCAATAAAATAAGGGTATCCAAATAAACAAATATTAATTGAGGTTTATTTTTGTATCTTTGTACAGGGACGAAGTTGGGACACCCTATATGTAAAAAAATGTTTTTTTTTTTGTATTCATGTTATGAATTTTTACCATTTATTTAAGCACCCCAACGCTAAATTGGCTAGATGTTGTTCTGTAGGATAGTAGTACCAACGCCAATAATCCAGATGTCTACGAAGAGAGGGATTGGCGGCTATAAAAAGTTTAAAAATATCTGTGGTCCCGCAGCTTCACCAGTCACGGATTCGACTAATAAAATTTTTCAGCTGGGTCATTCTACAAAAAATTAACAATCTCAAATGTCAACGCAACCAATAGTAATAATGATTAGTAAACGGGAAACACTAAAAGAATAATAATATGCACTGTATCATTATGCAACCAGTGACCATGGCTTATTTATTATTGTAGGGGTTCGTCCATTAATCCCGTGAGGCTTGAACAGGTAGGGAGGGGTTCGGAAAAAATTACTAAACTATGGGGGTGTAGAAAAGAAATCACCCCAAACAGCAAAAACTTTCCATTGAGCAATCTCCCATATAAGTAAAGCATGCGTCGCCACTATTTCTTAACCTTGCTGCAGAGCTGGAATACACTACCAAACAATGGTTTAGCTGTGGAGCGGACATAAAGCATCGCGAGACCCGTGCTTTACTTATATGGGGGATTGCCCAGTGGAAACTTTTGCTGTTTGGGACGTGTATTGCTTTCTTTGTAGAAAAACTTGCAGTTTTAATGTCTATCTGAATATATTTATAACGGTTCTTGATTTTCTAGAACAAAATTAGATTAAACTTACTTTTATTTAAAGATAATATTAATGTAAAAATAATAATAATAATAAATTTTGCACCAAAAAATACATGTAATAGATAATGGAGAGGAGTGGTTAGTTTAAAACCTCACCAAGTATCACTAGGAGAGTGGCATGTATGTATTTTTTAAACTTACCACAGACAATTTTATTAACCATATTATACCTAGGGGACGTCCATTAATGACTTAATATTTATTAACAAAATTTTAACCCCCTCCCCCTTAAACTAACCCTCCACCTATTTCCTATTACATGTAATTTTTTTGGTGCAAAATTTATTATTATTATTATTTTTACAATAATATTATCTTTAAATAAATGTAAGTTTAGTCTAATTTTGTGCTAGAAAATCAAGAACCGTTATAAATATATTCATATAGACATTAAAATTGCAAGAAATCAATACACGTGATTTCTTGCCCACACCTCCATAGTTAAGTGATTTTTTTCAAATCCCTCCACATCTGTTCAAGCCTCACGTGATTAATGGATGACCCCCTACAATAAAAAATAAGTGGCCACTGGTTGCATAATGATACAGTGCATATTATTTTTATTTTAGTTTTTCGCGTTTACTAATCATTATTACTATTGAGTGCGTTGATATTTGAACTTGTTAATTTTTTGTAGAATGACCCAACTGAGAATTTTTATTAACTGAATCTATGATTGGTGAGGCTGCGGGACCACAGATATTTTTCACACTTCTTTATAGCCGCCAATCCCTCTCTTCGTAGACATTTTGGATCATTGGCGTTGGTACTACTATCCTACAGAACAACATCTAGCCAATTTAGCGTTGGAGTGCTTAAATAAATGGTAAATTTTTTAAATATGAATGCAAAAAAATATATATACAGGGTGTCCCAACTTTATTTATACACGAAATAACTTCGTCCCTGTACAAAGATACAAAAATAAACCTAAATTAATATATGTTTATTTGGACACCCATATTTTATTGACATTAATTGACAGCAGTTAATATTCAAGGTGTCTTAAAAATAGAATTTTCATTGTTAAATAGGGTGTTTTTGAAAAACACCCTGTATATTTTAACAAATTTTGACTATCAAATATGTATAACGCCATTTATTGCTATTGATATGTCAACACCATGTTGATATACTTGTTTACGGTTCAGAGTAAAGAAATAAATTATTCATTTGGGTTCTAATTATTTTTCAATAGGTCTTTCCATATATAACGACTTTGTTTTTGGCCTTCAAAATTCATGAATACCCAATTGTAGTATCTAAATATAGCGGTATTCGAATGCTTTATTTTGGTATTGGAATCCTTAGTATTTGAATACTTTTAGAATACGGTATTAAGGATTCATGTTCGGATACAGGATTTCAGAATTCGAGACAACTATTTTTCTCTGTGTAAAGTAAATTAAATTGCTGACCACCTTTCAGGAGTTCTTACAATGAAAGGTAATTATTTACATGTTATCATGGTTTTTGTCACTCTGACAGTGACAGAATGATTTAAAAATAAAAACAACCATTATTTCTTCATTTAAAATTGTTAACAGGCTGTTGATTTCTCAAAAACCATTTCTAATCCACGTATATTATCTTATTGTTGTTTTTATAAAATATAAAAAAGTTTAAAATATACAGTGAAGAAAACAGCCCAGTTGACATTATTATTTTTTTTTTTAAAGAGACATTGTATATTAACTAGTACTGTCAATAAAATAAATATATCTCAACAAGCATTTTTTATGTAAAGTTTCTTTTTGTATCTTATTCATGGGCGCAGATATTTCGGGTATATAGTTGGGACACCTTGTATATTATGAACACCCAGTCTGCTCTTGCATAATATAATAAAAGAATTAATATAAAATTTTGCTTTTAAACAATTTAAATTATTATTTAAATATTAAATGATAATTTGAATTTCCCTCTCTGAAATAGTATTTTCATATCTGGAAAATGGCATCCTTCAAAACCCCACATCCATTCCTAATGTCATTTAAAAAAGAGCTGTTAACCTTAATGATTCCTTGCTTACATAAAGGCTTTCTTGTCTTATCTTTTTATAGACACTTCCACGGCATCTGCTCCAAGAATTTTACATTCAATTTTATCCACTTGCAGCGTTTAACAGAGAAATTCGTGAAACCGCACGTATGCATCCTTATAGGGACCAACCGGACAGGCACCGACCTTGCCACTTTGTCCTTTTTCTTATTCCTATAGCTTCTGAATGTAAAACTGCTGCCCGCAAAGGTCTTCCTCTCCTCTTCAAATGATGTTTAACCCATTGTTTCCAGACTACGCTAATTCTCACATGTCACCCAGTCAACTCCGTAGGTAATCGAAGTTTGTCGGTATAGTTGTTGTCAAACTAAAAGCGAATCGTCAGGCAACCCACAATACTTACGGGTAATATACAATTTTCTGGACGATATGGTGAAGGTTTAAAAAAATAAAACAATTTAGGTATGCACTAATACGTATATTAATATATGAACCTAACATACAGTATGAATAAAGGACAAAAAAAAACAAATGTAAAAGATATAAAAATGTTATAACAATTTTTGTTTATGTTTAAAAATGAAACATAGCCAATGATTGAAAATATTCTTTTCTGTGTTCGAGTAAACATTTTTTATTTAATATTCATTTTTTGTATAGAGAGCATACCTCAATTATTATTACCTTTGTAAAAGGTATTAAAATAATGTTATGTAATAAAATAAGTCATTAAAGAAATATGTCTAGGTTTTTTAATGGGAAAATTAAATTCCTTTTAGTCTAACATGTAGTTCATGTTATATCTTGGAAATAAATGTAGCAATAGGAGCTTTAACAGGAAACTATTGTTATAATATTAATATTATTATGTAGTGATTTTTTTTAACTGCAAAGGTCTAGGGATTTTTAAAGCCAAGAATAACATTTTTTATTGGTTCTGGCCAAATATTGCTATATATGTTTATTCCTGCAAGACACCCTAGAAAATATTATTCCACATAAGTCACACAGTAAATAATTATTTGGGATTTGAACAATTTCATCCATCTATTCGACGACAGTAAACACAGGATAAGGAAGTTATAAAATACCCCAAACTATAATGTAACTAATACTTCCTTGCAACAATCACAAATAAACACTGAAAAACAAGAAGCCAAATTAAGCTAATCACCGTTAAAACAAACGTTTGAGTTTGCTCGTCTTGGTTCTCTTTTACCGCTAAATTGATGGAGAATCGCATCGCCTCGCTAATCAGACCCGATCACATTCGATTACCTACGGAGTTGACCGGGTGACATGCGAGAATTAGCGTACTCTATTGTTTCCCTTTTCCGTCAACATTGTCCAAGCACTGAAACATGCAGTATTTGCATTTCACAGAACCTTTTAGACAACGCATTAGTGCTACCACGGACATTATTTTTAAAGAACTACTACCTAAAAATGTGTGACGAGAAACTCTGACCGCTGCGCTGCCGGGGAAGATCCAGTATTTAATTAATAATTTCCTTACATAAAAAAATCCTGGGAAAAAATAACAAAAACTTCCACTTAGCCAAAGATAAAACTTTCTGTTACGCCAGTGTCAACCTACTTTACCTTTTTTGACCGATACTTTAATCCTTTTTTATTCTTAACAAACTCTAAATATTACCATTTTTTATTTATTTACAACGTCTTTTGTTTATCTTATATTTTTATAGCGAGAAAGAATAAACATAATAAATCCTATTATTTAAAAAAAAATGTTTGTAAACTTACCCAAATTAATTTAAAGGTTGATAGTGGCTTATGGTGTTCTTCAAACAACTCTTATACAGGGTGTTCCACAAGTTATCCAACAAATTTTAATTGCTAATTTTACACTAAAAAATAAAAAAGAAACTTTATATGACCATATGTCCTAAACGTCCAGGGTGTTAAATTTTAAATATATATATATATATATATATATATATATATATATATATATATATATACTCATAATAACAAAAATACCAATTCAGATATTTGTAAAAATTTGGGTAATGCCTCCTATGCCCCAAAAACATTTTTTGCCATAAAAGAAAAAAAATTACCAGTGTTGTTCATGAGAGGTTTTAGGTAAATATTTTTAATAAAAATGGTACGCCACTGCATTTCTCTAAAATAAAAATATTTTTTAAATTCCTTTAGGTCTGGAACAAATTTGATTTCTTCACTCTTTTTTATTTGATGTACGGTTCTCGCGTAAATAAATAAATAATATGATAAATGGGAATTTTACAAGACATTTTTATTTTAGCAATTTGCAATGGCGTATAATTATTTCTTAAAACATATTTATCTTAAACCCCACATGAACGACACTGATTAAAAGTTTTTTTTTGTTGCCAAAAGATGTATTTTCAGGTCCCCCAAATTTTTTGAATTTGTGTAAAAGATACTGTTAAAGAAATAATAAAAAAAAACAACACTCATTGGTTTAAAAACTAAGACCTATAAGACACCGCTGCAAATTGTAGTTTTTAGATCTTAGTTTAAATCATTTTTCATTTCTTCCAAAAAATCATGGCTTACTAGATATTCAAAAAAAAAAAAATTTCACAAATTTTTGATTCTTTGTACCTCAGTTAATATTTAAAATGGAAAAAAGTATTCTTAGTTGATAAACTCTAATTTGACCATGCTAAAAAAATTTAAAAAAAGTCAAGAGATCAAATTTGTTTTAAACTAAATGGGAATTCTAAAAATATTTTTATTTAAGAAAAATGCAGTACGTACCGTTTTTTCTTAAAAATATTAATCATAAACCCTCCATATACGACACTGGTAAAAATCATTAGGCGTCTCATTTTTTTTTAAATATCAGAATTAGTATTAAAGTTATTAAAAAAACTATAATTTTTTAAAATTTTTAACATCCCATGGTTTAAAAAGTAAGACGTTTGCGACATACGTTTCTGTGATGTTTTTTTTAATTGTATAATCACCCTTTAAAGTTTGTCGTTGCTACATAAATACTATTTTTTTTTAAACTATGTGTATGTAAATCAAAAAATTTTTAAGTTTATATTCAGACTTACCAAATACACTTGGTAACCTGGTTACTGTGACTATCACCGATCCTCAACAATAATGTCCCTAAGTAATATATCGGGTGTTTCTCACAGGTGGTTCCTTCTATAAATTTTTTACCTTTTTACGATAGAAAAATGAAATTTGGTCTATCGTTATTTAACATAATTGTGGATTTATTAATCTATTCAGTTGCTTTTTATTACTACCGGTTTACCCGTTACATAATATTTTTGACATTTCTGGTTAATTTTTTTATTATTATTTCGATCCAGAGTCTAATGATTAAACTAAAACGGTTTATTTTATGTAACCACGGAAAATTTAATGTAATCGCCTTTTGTTTTTTAACGAGTACTCAGGGTAGAGTCAAAGTTTTCAAAATCCTATTTATGGACATTTTCTATTTTTTTTATCTTTTTGACATCCCACGAAGGTCTATGCCTAAATACCAGAGTACCGTGGGTGTCGGGTTATTAGATGTTTAACCCATCGTTCCCCTGTTCCGTCAACGTTGTCCAAGCACTGAAACATGCAGTCATGCAGTTGCATTTCACAGCACCTTTTAGACAACCCGGTAGTGCCACCACGGTCGTTATTTTAAAATAACTACTACCTAAATATGTCCCCCGCTGGGAATCGAACCGCCGACCTCTGGCTTCGAAGATCAAAGCTCTGTCCACTGGGCCACGGGGAGACATATTATTAAACAAGTGTGGCTCGTTCGCATATCCTAAAAGAGCATTTTATTTTAAATAATTTGGTACCACATTATTTCAAGTTACACTTTTTCTGTAGAACATATTATAATAAATTCATAATGTTGTCGTAAATCAATATTATCATATAATATTTAATAACTTAAATTAACAGATTTCCTTTTTGTAAATGAATACTAATACAGGGTGTTCCACAATTCATGCATCAAATTATAATTCCATATTCTACGTGAAAAATAGGCCCTAGTTTCCTAAATAAACATATGTCCGGAAACGCTTTCTTTTAGACATACAGGATGTTTATATTGTAAAAAAAAAAACATTTATTCATCATAATGTTTAAACCGCTCTAGATATTTAATTGGTAATTGGTAGATTGCTTAACAGCACCAAAAACACTTCTTTTTATGAAAAATGTTTTTAAAAAATTACCAGTGACGTCCGACCACATTTGTATGGACTATTTTTAAAGAAAAAATGGTGCAGTACTGCTTCTTCCTAAAATAAAAATTATTTTTAAAATTCAAATTGAAGGTAGCACAAATTTGATTTCTTGACTTTTTCCGACCGATGCACTGACTTACAAGAGAAAAAATAAAAATCAATTTGATGCATGACGTCTTGTTAAAAAACACAAAAAATAATTTAAAATTTAGATTTTATCATTTTTGTCATTATTTTTGCAAAATTCTTCATGCATCAAGTGGTTTTTTTTTAGAAAACGGTGCATCGGTAGGGAAAAATTAAGAGGTTAAATTTGTTCCGAATTCAATCGGGATGTTGAAAATAATTTTTATTTTAGGAAAAAGCAGGGGCGATTTTTTTACCAGTTTATCCAAATGTGGTTCGGACGTCACTGGTAATTTTTTAAAATTATTTTACATAAACAGAAAAGTCCTTTGCTGCTGTTCAGCAATGTATAAAGCGGTCCAAAAATTAGGATAAAAAAATGTTTTTTTTCTTACAATTTTAACACCCTGTATCTCTAAAGGGAAGCGTTTCCGGACATACGTTCATATAGAAAACTAGGGCTTATTTTCGACGTAGAATATGCCATTGAATTTTAATGCATGAATTTCCGAACACCCTGTATAGAGAGAAAATATTTAGGGATATTAAGGTATACAACTTTATTTTTCTTTGTAGTAAAAAATGTAAAGCATTATCCAATTCTTGGGCAGCTTAATCAAGACTAGATAAATTAAATGAAGCAAGCAACAAGTGGTAACCCAACCTGATCCCCATCAAAGTGGCCAATTAATTGAAAAATAAAACAAAGAAGTATAATAAGAAGTATATTAAAAAAAGTTTTAATAATTTTAGTGTTTAGTTAATTTTGCGATTAATGCTTTTTTTTGTACATAACTAATAGGATTTTAAAAACTCGGTGGTTGTGCGCTTTTCTGGCATAAACAAATCTTCAAGTTAAAATTGGAGTAAATTATTTATAAATTTCTTTTGTGCGTGTAACAATTTTTAAACTTTTTTACCCAATTTACAAAATTACTTTTGTAAAAGCATAAAATATACAGAGTGTTTCCTAAGTACAGTTCTCAACTTCAAAGGGTAATTCCTTGCCGTTTTACAAAGAAAGGTCTTATGAACATAGGTTAAGGGCTTCTTCGTTTCCGAGATACAAAGTGTTAAAGCTAAAAAAGTTGGTATTTTAGATAGATAGATAGATATCATATATTGCCAAAAAGTACACTACAGTACAATGGGTCGTCAACAATACATTTAAATTTAAATTTAAAAATAATTTAAAATAATAAATAAATAAATAAATAGCTTTGACGATTACATATCTACAAACATCGCTAATAAATACTTACACATTTAAAATAAATATAGAATAAAAAATAATTACATTAAATGTTACACAGAATATAAATACAAAAGGTTAAAAAGCAAAATTGTCATAAAAATAAAATAATAGACACACACACACACACACACACACACACAAACAAACAAGATTAAAAACAATAGAAAAAAACAAATTAAGCACTCTTAGTCATATATTCATTTATTGAATAAAAAGCGTTTAAAAGAAGATACCTCTTTACTTCCTTCTGAAACTGAGTGCCTCTGAGTGATCTTAAAGTGTTAGGCAGGGCATTATATATTTTTACACAGTTGTAAAATGGGCCCTTCTCAAAAAACGCTGTCTTATGGGACGGAATTTCAAGAAGATTATTTCTTCTTATTTTATAACTAGAGGATTCTCCCAGTTTTTTAAAAATTTCTCTGTTTTTATCAATAAACATCAGACACCTAAACAAGTAAAGAGAGGGAAATGTGAGTAACCCTTTAGTAATAAAGGTACTTTTACAGCTCTCCTGGTAATCTAAGTTAAAAATAAGACGCACGAGTCTCTTTTGTCCAACAAACACACGATTACAGAGATTACTGGCTCCCCATACTACAACATTAGAAGACATGAAGCTGTAACCCAACGAGTAATACACGGACAGCAGACCAGACTCATTTATAGTGTTCTTGAGCTGCAGAATAGCAAAGTATCTTAAACATCGTTCAACCGATTTTGTTTAAAATTTGTACAGTTGTTTGAAAATATAAAATGCTTACTTTGCGCTAACTTGAATGAATATTGATTTTAGTGGCGTCTCAGTGAACACCATAGTCAATATTATTAAGAAAAATAGCCACTAACTTTTTTGTAATTTTTTCTTTTCGATTAAACCACTAAAATACAACTTTTAGGGCTCCCGTATTTTTTCGTCCTTAGCTTCGTTTTCGATAAAAAATATTAAAGAAACTTTAAAACATATCGTTAGACAACATAAAATAAAAATAAATAATTACAATTTTGACCTTAAAGTAAATACGTCGTGTATTTAATAATAAGGTGGCCGTTTTTGTCATTTACTGTGGGGTAAAACTGATTTATTTTTTATTGTTGGTCGTTTTTCTTTTGTTTTCTATAGATAGTTTTTAAAATGACTTATAGTAGGTTCAATTTTTTTCTTGAAAACGAAGCTAGATACAAAGAAAATCCCAGAGCCCAAAAAGTTATAGTTTTAATGGTTTAATCGGAAAAAATTAGAAAATTACAGAAAATATCAGTATCGTATTTTTTCTTAATAATATTGGCTGTGGTGCCCACTGAGATGCCACTGTACTTATTACTTTAAAAAACTGTACCGAATTTTAATCAAATAAACCGACTTTTTTAAAACTTTAATGCCCTGTATCATTTCTCATTTGGATATAGGCTCATGGGATTTTTTTTTATATAAAACGACATAGGGGCCATATAAATAAAAAGAACAAACGCTTATAAGTATAAGATATGGAAGGATTTACTTCAAACGCATAAATAAAGTCGAGCATTTGCTTACATGTGCGAATATTTAGCATTTGCTTCTTTTTGTTCATATGGCCCAAGGAATCGCATTTTAATGTCTCGTACCGTAGTTGAAAATACCTTGTATATTGTATTCTAGTTTAAAATTAAAACGCACGTTATTCTTTAATATTTACCCAAAATGTATTTTTGATAAATCAATAATATATTTTTTTAACATATACAGTAGATTGGGCCAAAAAATTTGACTTTTTTTTGGAAAATATATCGATATTATTGTTTAAGGTAACAAGGTAAATGTTTTACAAGAATATCATTTTAAAGAACCTTTACTTGTATCATAGAGTAAGGAAATTATAAGAGTTATCATGGAATAGCCGATTTAAGGACAGGTCATGCGAAAACTCCCAATATAATTTTATTCGTTTCTCGTTGAAATACCGCCAGTTAGTCATTTCAGTAAGCTTACGTGTCTCCCCACCGCTGATGTTACACGAGGCGAGGCTTCGACCGACGCATATAAAGTGTAAACTGGCAAAATGACAAGCCTGCCGCAAAAGCGATACGAATATTTTAGCATGCCATGGTTTCTCTTATCCGTAGGTATGTTACTTTATGCTTGTATGTATCATAATAAAAAAATATTTTATTATACAAAGTTTTATAAAAGTTATTCATAACCGATTTCCAGCAGCGTCCATTAAAGGCATACATATCTCTGTAAAGATGGACTTTGGGAAAAAAAATTATAGTAACTTGTCACATTAGTTTTAAGTGTTCTATATAAATCCAAGAAATTGCCCACATTGTCTTGGATACCCTGTATACATATTTTACTTGCACACATTATATACAAATTATTTGCTGTCTCTGTAACGTGGCATGAAATATTTGGGTTCTTTTGCCCGATGGGATGATCGATGCTGGTCTTAGAATAGAGAGCGGATTAGATTTGGTTTAAATCACTAAAAACACTATATTTAATTTTTTTATGTTTTAGATTAGTATACCATAAATTAGCGAATTAAAAAAATATTCTTTAAGATTTAGTTCCCTAAGTTGTTTTTTATTTCTTATAATAGAACATCCCTGAAGCCATAATATGACGATCTAACCCAATTTATCTTAGTCCAAAAGTGGATAATTTTGGAGATACAGGGTGTCAAAAATTTATTTTGGTTTTAGTTTTTTTTTTAAATAATTTTGTTAATAATAATTGTATTGTCACAAAATATAACTAGAGAGGGTTTTGGCAGGTGAGAAATTAGAATTCGCTATTAATTTTATTGTAAACTTTAGAGGGCCCCACCAGCGGTATCTTGCAGGTGTTTTAAAAGAAATAACTTTTTAGAGCCGATCTGAGTGTAACTAGTAGAGTGTTTTCACAGGAACGAGATATTGGGAATCAGAGTCAGCTCCCCCAGCACTCCCCCATCACTCCCCCACCACTCTCCCCACCACTTTCCCCACCACTCGCCCCACCACTCTCCCCACCACTCTCCCTACCACAACATAACTTCCCCACTATTTAAACTACAAACTTATAACCTAAAACAGTCTGTCTTTAATTGTACAAAAACCACCATCGAAAACTGTTCAAATAAAAAAATCAAAAAGACAGTGCAGAAATAGCTAAAACAGAAAAACCACAAAAAGGAATCAGTGTGAAAAAAACATGGCTTGTCAATCTGTATGTGTACTATTATCTCATATGAATGGAAAAAAATATTATCTGATTTTACAAGAGAGGAGTTAAAACTGATACCACTGGAATATTTAATAAAAAATGTCAATTCATTCGAACTTTTAGATGCCTGGGGAATTTGCCACAACAGTATAGAACCAGCTTTCAACTGCAAATTAAATTACCATGTTTTGTACATTATAATCGTCCAGAGTGGTGCTCGCACTTTGATGGACCCCCTAACTCACAAGAAAATTGTTACTTCTGTAATAAAGTAATTTAAAAATATTCCCAAATATTTGTATTTTGATTAAAAAAAAGTTTATTTTATAATGTAAGCTTGTTTTATTTCGAATATTTAAGCAAAAACTTTTTAGTTGCATATTATTTTATAATAAAAATATGTTATTTAAATTTTATATTTTCTAGATTATTCTTAATGTAATATAACGTCTTGTTACAATGTATTGCATTTTTATTTTTACTACCTCATTAAACAAGTATTCTGCCCGCATCTTTACCTTTAATATATTCTGATATTTATCAGATAATTGCCTAAGGTACGACCACGCTATCCCGTATAATACAATCTCTCGGCTCACATAAAACTTGCTTAAAAAAATATCTACTTGCGTGAAGAACAGAGTCGAACTAAATATATTTTATAGCGAATAATAAACACATAATGAAATTAAGATTTATTAAATAAATTAAGGTATATTAAATAAATTATTATTTTTGTCATTTAAATTAAAAATTTATTTTAAAATTGATGTCATTACAATTAAAAATGATATGCACATTTGCTTTCATATTTTAAATTTTCTTGAATACCCCCCTTGTTTAGTTTCATTTTACCAGACTAAGTTTTGTTTTTATTTTCCGGTCATGGCAGGGCAGCAAGCTAGATTTTTACTCTAAAATGCGATACATTTTTACAACCAGGATTGGATGTTCTCACAATAGGCTATATTTTTTCGACTTTGGTTTTATATAAATGCAACCAAGAAATTGTTTGAAACCATTCACAGTCTACTGATTGTAAGAAAAGCATATATATATATTACCTGCAAGTTTTAACTTTATTTAAAAAAATGTCCGGTAAACCGTCAATCCAAATTTTACACAATTTAATTATTAATACAGCCGATGTTGTATTTGAAGGAGCTGTACCGCACCCAATTATAGAATTTCATGAGCCAGCGTCTCCAAACTGGGAAGAAGTTAATTTTAATTGGGAAGGGTATTTAATTGATACCTTTCTTGAAGATGAAGATGAAGCAAACGTCAACCAACCAATTGGAGATCCTAACCAAACCAACGTCGCTAATTTAAAGAATATGAAAAATGTCCCACAATACCTAATAGTTATTTTTAAATTTTTAGACTCTGATGAAGTCAGTTTTTAATTTTTAAATTGAATTTTGCATAGTGGGCCATAATATAGAGTTCATAACAACAGAATAAAGTTAGCCCTCAGTTTATTATTTCTTTACATGTTACAGCAACACCAGAAATAACTACAGTTTTAAATTTTTACATGAAACACCCTATACAGAACTCTATGCAAAAGAAGGGAAATATAGCGAAAGTGAGGTTAGTTCAAATACCAACTTTGATAATGGATATCTCACAGTGCTGTGGAGTGTGTTAACGAAGCAGCGTCGTCTATCTCGATTCGCAGGAGAGTTTCCGTGAAAAGAGGTTTTTCTTATCAAACTAACATCTGTTATAGTTTATTGTGCTTAGGTAAGTTAAGCATTAGCTTTTTGTGTGATTTTACATTCATACAGCATACTGCTTTGATATATTCTTTCAGGCTTGGTTTTTTTTTGCTTTCTTTCATTTTTTATTCTTTTCTTTATCTCTGGCTTGCCAAACATAACAAAGGCTTTTGGTAACAATATGAGTAATCCTGGGGGTAGGACCCCCGGGTTGTCTAAGACTTCTTTGTTGGAGAATTGTGCAAATATTAATGTTAATCCTAAAAATAAAAATCCGAATAACTCTAACCTCAATCCCAATAACGATAAGGAACAAAAACAAGAACAAAAAACAGAACAAAAACCTGTATTTTATAGCAAAACAGACCAGGGTCCATTTATAGTCTACTTGGAATCCACAGAAAATACAGGATTTAATATTGGAAAATTTAACACAATAAAGATAGCCAGAGAGATATTCAATTTAAACCTAAATGATGTAAAAAAAATAAACAAAAAAGGATCCAACCGTTTATCAATCGAATTTACATCTTTTTTAAGTGCCAACAATTTTGTCAATAATGTAACCTTATTGAATAAAGGATACAAAATTTTCATCCCGTTCAACTTTGTTACCTCAAAGGGTCTAATTAGACAAGTAGATTCAGATATAAGTGAGGAGGAACTCATTAAATACAGTGAAACGTCGGGCGACGTAGAAATTTTAGCAGCGAGAAGATTAAATCGCAAAATAATTAACAAAGAAACAAAAGAAGTCTCTTTCCAACCAACAGGGTCAGTCTTACTCACATTCAGAGGGGTCTGCCTACCTAAATATGTAAGATTCTATGGTCTTGAGCACCCAGTTTGTGTTTATATATCCCCAGTAACACAATGCTTCAGATGCCTGAGATATGGGCACACAAGAAAAAACTGCAACGGAAAAGAAAAATGTTTCAACTGCGCGGAAGATTGTCACCTTAAAGAACAGCCAAAAGAGGAAGAATATCCATGTGTTACAAAATGCTTTTATTGCAAAAATGAACACAGAACAACTTCAAAAAAATGTCCCGAATTTACTAGACAAAAAAACATTAAGGAGCTAATGGCCTTTGAAAATATAACCTTTTTCGACGCTAATGATATGTGCAAAAAGAATTACCTAATAAAAGATCAATTTATTTATAACACAAAGGACTTCCCTGCAATCCAAAATAAAAACAAGGGATTAAATAATTCAAACACAATCGTTCCGGCTGAACGTAGAACACAAAACTTCAGAAATGCACCAATAAAAAAATCCTTTCAACAAGTTGTTTCGACGGAAAAAAGAATAATACAAAAAGGATATAACAAGAGGCTTCATGAAGAAACACTCAATCACCCGAACACGAGGCCTGAAAAGCAGAACCACACAACAAAGACAAACGTCTATGACTATCCATCTACATCATCCTTTCTTCCTTCATCCGAGAATAATTTACCCATGCCTATTAATAGTGCACATTATCCAGCTTTTAATAACTCCAATGAAGAATTTGCTTACATAATACAAATATTAGTTAACTCAAATGACGAGACTAGAAAAAATGTTAAAAATTTTCTGTCCAGTCCCACTCCGGGATCCCTGTACGGGGAGTCCGAAGAAGAAATGGACTCTACCTAACAAATAGCTTTTCCACCCCCAGCTTACAAAATGACCGAAAAAATACTCTGAAGTTGATCCAGTGGAATATTCGCAGTATCAAGTCAAACAGAAGTAACCTAATAAATATTATTTCCGAAAAGGACCCCGACCTTATATTTTTAAACGAGACTTGGCTTAAACCAACTCAGACATTTCATCTACACTCTTACAACATTCTTCGCCAGGACAGGGAAGATGGATATGGCGGTATTGCAACTTGTATCAAGAAAAATTTAATTTATTATAAAACAAAAGAATATAACTCTGATGGCACACAATATATCAAAATAAAAATTTCCAACTTTCACTTAATAAATATTTATGCCCAGTCAAATAATAATATCAACAATGAATTGCTTCGCGACCTTATGGAGAACAGTGGTGCAGAGACCGAAAGGATTGTCCTGATGGGCGACCTTAACTGCCACCACTCCCTATGGGACTCGACCCCAACAAATCGAAGCGGAAGAATTCTAAGCGAGTTTATCATGGACAACGACCTGGTGGTCCTAAATGATGGCTCTCCAACAAGGCTTACCAACCCGGATCATAATTGTAGTGCTGTTGATATAACTATTGTAAGCAACTCAATAGCTCTGGGCTGTGACTGGACAGTCCTGCAGGATTGTGCCAACAGCGACCATTTTCCCACCCTATTAAATCTAAATAATAACACAAATTTCCAATTTAAACAGGCAGTTATGGGAACATACAGTATAAAAACTTTAAAAAGGCTGATTGGAATGCTTATAGTGACAAAATATTCTTGAAACTAACACTAGAAGAAACAAACTTAAACTATGACCAGCTATTTTCAATTATTAATAAGATATCAGAAGAAACTATACCAACTAAAACATGTGGACTAATACAAAAAACCAACAACCCTTGGTGGGACGAAGAATGTACAGCATGGATATCTGAAAGAAAACAAGCCATTTCCTTTTTCAAAAACTCACCCAACATAGAAAATTACATAAAAACCAAAAAAGCTATAGCGACAACGAGAAGAAATCTACAAAACAAAAAGAAACAAAAATTTAAAACCTTTTGTGAATCATTAAATAGAAACTCTAGTATTACCTACATATGGAATAAAATCAAAAAATTATCTAATAACAGCAGAAATAAAACTAATTATATAATCTCTGATAACTTAAAAAAGAAATTTTCCTGAACATGTCATCAATAAACATACAACCAAACTTTCACCTATTAAACAAAAAATACGGAAACCCCCTATACGAACTATACAATGCCTTAGAGGATAAAAAATTATCGGCACCAGGCCTAGACGATATTTCATATGCCATGATTAAAAACCTACCAACCAAAGCCAAACAAATTCTGCTGGAAAATTATAATAATATGCTTCAGGACCTCATGCCTATACCTGGCTATTGGAAGAAATATAATGTGATTAACCTACTAAAACCAAATAAAAATCCGGCGATAGCAAATAGCTATCGCTCCATAGTCTTACCATCATGCGCGTGTAAGACCCTCGAAATAATGATTAAAAATAGATTAGACTGGACCCTAGAACGTAAATCAACTTTTCACAATGAACATTCCGGGTCTCGTAAAGGCCGAGGTATTGACAATGCAGCTTTTTATCAACATGTATATTTGACGCTTTTACTTCTTCAGAAACAGTACTGGCAGTCTTCTTGGATATAAAGGCCGCCTATGACAACGTAGACATATATAAACTGTACGACAAACTTAACAACCTAGAAGTGAATATAGAACTAAACAACTTGATACATAAAATCCTTTGAAATAGACTTTTATATACAAGAGGTGGGAATGGATCACTGCTGGGACCATGGCTTGCAACAGCGGGAATCCCTCAGGGTTCACCCCTAAGCACAATTTTATTTAACATTTATATCCACGACCTATATGACCTAGATTTAGGGGACACAAAACTAATTGGATATGCTGATGATCTGGTAATATTTACAAAGGGCAAAAATGTGACGTCAATGGCTGGAAAGATAGAAAGAGCACTGAATAAGATAAACAGATTCCTAAGTCAGCACAACTTATCAATATCTTGGGAAAAAACTGAAGCAATGTGGTTCACAAAAGGAAAACGTAAAAATGAAGCCCCAATTATCGCATTAAACAACCACCACATTCAATACAAAAAACAGGTAAAATATCTGGGAATCTACTTTCACCAAAATTTAAAATGGGACTTTCACATCCAGTACACAGTCAATAAAGCAAAGAAGGCCATAAATGTATTAAAGGCACTATGCAGGGTATGGTGGGGTGCAGACCCGACTGTTCTGCTGACCGCCTTTCATGCATTAATAGTATCACATCTAGATTTTGGATCCATTCTATTCAAACCAATCAACCAAAATAGCCTTAATAAACTAAACATTGTATTCTATGAGGGCCTTCGAATTTGTATGGGATGCATGAAATCAACACCAAGAGCCGCACTACTAGCAGTGGCCTCTACGGTCGACCTGGAACAGAGACGCATACTACTAGCCACCAAATTTATTTCAAGGAAAATTAACCTTCAAAACCACCCACTCATTAACATTATTCTTAACATCCGAAGAAAATTATTAGCAGGACCTGTATCTCAAAGACAAGAATCTAAAATACCATACCTCGTAGCATCTATTTATCATTTTCTACCATACTTTAAAAAAATTTACAGAAGTCAGAATCTTATATGTTACGAAACAGATTTTAAAGTACTAAATGTCCCGTTAAAAGAATTTGACTGCCAACTTACAAAAAGTGAATCCATGATTAAAGAAAAATTCTTACTAGCTACTGAAAAACTGAAAAACACAGCCTTTACATTTATATACACAGACGCATCAAAAAAGGATAACAGGGTGGGCTTCGGAATAACCATACCCGATTTACAATATAAATTTTCGTCTAAACTACCCGACTGCCTTTCCATATGCAAAGCAGAGATAGTGGCCATTCATGACGCCGCTAAACTAGCAATAGACAAACAACTGAAAAAAGTAATCATTTTCTCGGACTCCAAAAGTGCCATTCAAAAAATAAATAAATACCACTTGAAAGCTTCAAGCGATTATTGGACCATCAGGACAAAGAGATTAATTAGCCAAGCAAACGACAACGGCTACGATATAAGATTGTCATGGATTCCGGGTCATGCCGGCATCATGGGCAACACGGAGGCAGACACCTTGGCCAACATAGGAAAAAATCTAAATATCCCTAAAACAATGCAGTTAGATGCTCAAGAAGTTTTTAACAAAATCAAAAACGAACTGCGTCAAAATTTCAAAACAAAATGGAAAACTTTAGTACAGAATAAACATTATAACTATTCCAAAATACAAACTGATTTTCCTGGTAAAAAATGGTTTACTTCCCTACAATTCAAAGACAGACGACATATTACCACTATAATCAGAATGCGTACGGGTCACGTTCTTACTAACGTAATTTTTACATAAAATTAAAGTCAAAGATGATCCTTATTGTGAGTGTGGTAGAGTTGAAGATTTGAATCACATACTTTTGAATGCCCAATAAATTTTATACCTACTCTTGAATTATATAAAGAATTTACTAAAATGAATTTTCCAACACCGATGTCCATACAGACAGTTTTGGCAAACCATCTAAATAACGACTCTATTGATATGATCATGGCTTTTTTAGCAATAAATAAAATAAAATTGTAATGCTCAGCTTAACATTTTTATAGATCCTTTTATCCCTTCTCTGTGTGTGTTATTACCTATTGTACATGCCTTTGTAGTGTTGTCATAACTAATAATAACCTCACATACATCAGTCATTTTATAAGCTATCAATTTAAAAAATTTGCTCCACAGCACTTTCAGATATATCCAAGAAAGAAAAAGTCGAGGGCTTCAATATGGTCTAGAACCAGATAACATTGGAGTCTTCACCAGATCGAGCTGGAGATTGCCTAGCAGCAAAGTCATCCCAACCCAAGCAAGCAAGCAAGCAAGCATGGATATCTCGAAAACGAAACGTTTCCGACTAAAAATTCTTTCAGATTCGTAATCAGCTTCCCAAAAAAAACCCGTAAATACTAAATTTGGTCAAAATCGTAGTTGCGGGCAGTTTTTAGACAATAACCCCATCTTTAATATTATTCATTAAAACTTTGCGATTGTATTTTTCTAACATCATTTGAGGCCCCTATTAATTTGCGTCCAATAGTTGCCTTCTAGATGCAATATTAAAAATAGCCCTAAAAATTTAAGTAGTCTAAAAACTTTTTAAAGTTTAAGTTATATTTTTATTAAGAAATGTCTCAGGAACCCAAAAATAATAAGACATAGAGGGTGTTTCTTTAAAAAAATTAAAATTTGAGAAAAGTGAACAATATGCAAAACTCTCATCTTCTTGTACTATTTGCTCATACGTCTCATTGTGATATCTTTAATACTCTAGGAGTTGTGGCTTGTCCAATAAATTCGTTGACACCCACTATAGGGTGTTTCATGTAAAAATCACACTTTTATCATACCCTGTAACTATATGTATCTTTACAGATATTAATAATCTGATTACTAATTTGAAAACTGCAGGATTAACTAAAACAACTGATATCTTTGTTTATTTTGAACAATAAAATATTAAAAGAGAATTTAAGAGGATAGCAAATGTATAACTTAACACACGGTACGTATTTAAAATGTCTACCTACCTACCTACCTCAAAAAATCCTTCAACAATTCGCGCTGCTATGAATAAATATAGGCTTGTTTGTGCCAGTAGTGGGTTTAGCAACGTAAGTGCTGCTGTAACTCCAATACCAATTCCAAAATTATTTTGCCTCCAAAAATCCTGGCGAAATATCCACCCAAGAATTGGGTGCTTATATACCCATAATAAAAGGAGCTTAATACGTAGCCTTGAATTTGATTATCCCAATTAAATTCCGGATTCTAAAATTGAAAATTATAAATAATTGTGTATTAGTAGACATTATAGTAGGAGAGCTAGTGAACCCTTTCCAGTAACGTTACTGCCTTTTCATACTAGCGGAAAACGGATAGTTGGGCGACGAACCGACGCTATCGAAGTTAATGGAGTCTTATGAGACCTTTCACACGCACAGCTGACTTTCCGCGTTCTCAACGTGTGAAAGGTCTCATAAGACTCCATACACTTCGATAGTATCGGTCCGTCGCCCAACTATCCGTCTTCCGCTAATGTGAAAAGGCAGTTAGGCTAGAAATTTATATAGTGAATAATCATAGCATGCCTAGTAAGACAATTATCACCTGGTAGGCGTCAGCCCTGCACATCATCACCCTGTATATTTTTGAAAGTTAAAAAAACAATAAAATACAAAAAAACTTGGCGATGTAAGCTTAACTTTCTAGGATTTGGTTCATTCATAGTAAGGTTTTAAAAAAAATGGTAGGCGTTTTTGATAAGCACAAGTACCCGCCAGGCGAACTGAAAGGTGTGGTATACAGTGCATATCTTTAATGTTCCCCTTTTTTATTTTTTTAATGATCAATTTAAAAAAACTGAACTTTGGGATATGAAGTTAATGCATAAATACTATATTTCAGAGTAAAATTGACAGATGAAAATTTCAATATGGTGGCTGGACATCATCTTTAAAAAAAGTTAAATGGAAAGGGGGATCTTCTGGCACATCATTTTAAAACACCTAAAACTTTATTATCCTAAAATATAAAGTTAATGCCTTCACCTAATACAGAATGGCAGTACTTTAAAAACTACCTAAATATCTGATTTAGATTGTCATATTTTCAGAAAAAATAAAGTTAGATGTACCTAATGTGTTTTCCTAAAGCTCTTTTAAAGATCTTTTTAACGGTGATACTAATATTAATATACAGGGTGGAGAAAAAGTATATATATATATATATATATACATATATATATATATATATATATATATATATATATATATATATATATATATATATATATATATATATATATATATATATATATATATTTTAATGAAGCACCCTGTATATTATATTACCATTAAAAAGATCTTAAAAAGAGCTTCAAGAAATTACCTCATTAGGTACCTCTAACTTTATTAGTTTGGGGAATATGGCCATCCACTGTACACCACACCTTTCAGTTAGCCTGGCAGGTACTTGTGCTTATCAAAAACGCCTGTCAATTTTCTTTCGAAACCTTACTATGAATGAACCAAATCCTAGAAAAATGTCAAACTTACAGCGCAAAGGTTTTTGGTTTTATTTTTTTACTTTTAAAAATATACAGGGTAATGATGTGCAGGGCTAATGCCTGCCAAGTGATGATTATTGTACTTATGACTCATCACTATACAAACTTCCAGCCTTAAAGAAAAACGTTACTCGTTTAGTGATTTTTTCCGAGCGTCGCGTCCCGTTATCATTAAAAATAAAGGGGATACGTGATGCGGTAAAGAAGCCAATCATTTTTTTTTTTTTTGAAAAATTTAAATAGTCCACCTCGGAGCATAATAATCTACATAATTTTTCAGAAAATACGCATTTTAAATTAGTTAAACTTCTTAGATATATTAACAATACATGTATAAAGATAATTGCAAAAAAGTAAAGGTCAATTTTAGTTAGGGGTAATTAGGAGGTGGTTTTCATTGATTTTTCGTAGAAAAAATTTGCTCTGACACTATTTTTATCATAACTCGCATAATTTTTATGCTAGAGACTTCTTTTTTAGAAAAAAGGTCTAATTATGTACTTAAAAAAATATATATATTTTTTTTATAATGCAGTATTTTTCCATTATTTCACTTTGAATCTATCAAATTTTGCATTTGATGAAAAAAGCTAACCATAAACACGCCGTATCTTGGTTCGTATTGGTCGTACAAAAATTACAATAGAACAGTTTTGTTTATCTTTTAAATAAAACCTACAATTTTTCCCTTTAAAATTTTATTGATAAAATGCATATTTTTTTAGTTATTTCCGAAAAACCCATTAAAAACGTATTTTTTTCGTAAAAATTGCAAATAACTTGAAGACCTATTAGTTTTACATAAAAAAAATGTTTCGATAATAATTTGCTTAGGATTTTTTTCCTTCAATTGACTTCTGTAGTTTTTAAAGCCGAAAGGGCAAAACGAAAAAAATGAGCCCTTGGCGTACTTTTTGATAAAAAAAAGTCAATCAAAATGGCGGTTGAACATTTTTATTCTTATTTCAGTAAGTTTTTATATAAATATAATAACAGCTGGATGTTTATTAATGAAAAAACATTTTTAAGGTTAGAATAAAGGGTGGTTATACATACGTTGTAGGTATATTTAACTTTTTTGACAGGATGCATTGTTTAGCTAGAAATTGCATAAGACCATTTTTACCCTTTAAAACCACCTCCTTTTTTACCTCCTAACGGATTATTCAGAATTACTTTTCTTACATAGTAATAATGCATTTACCAAAAGTATAGCATAAGTTTGCTGTTAAGACCATTTTTACTGCTATTCCGCTTGAGCTAAATGTCCTACGACCATTAGTTCCTTAGATATACTACCGATTTGCTCTTAATAAAATACCCTGTATAATATATTTATCTTCAGTAATACTACTTTCTCTGACTTTCATTTTTTAAATTTTTTACTAATAAACGACTTTTCGGAAGGTTTTCAATCAGCCCCGGATCTTCATTTTTTTAGCGGAATAAAAACTGCCCTTTGTCGCCACGACGCGACGTATTACAGGAGTACCTTTTATTAGCTAAAGATTTGGGCAACCAAAAAATAATTATTTAATTTCTTTATTACACAGGGTGTAAAAATAATTAGCACTATTGTTTAAAGGTTAGTTCACCCCTGGCTAAATAATAAAGACAAATGTTTTATAATGACACCAATTTAAAGAGTCCTTACTTGTGTTTATCATATTAAAAAATTATTTCATTATACCAAGATATTCTAGAAATACGATTTTCAGCGGCGTCCTTTAAGGGCGCTTATTTCTGTAAAAGGGCCTTTAGGAAAAAAGATATAGAAACTTTTCACATTATTTTCACGTAATCTATGTGAATCTGAGAGATTGCCCACATGTTCTTGGACACCCTGTATAATAAATCCAAATCGCAAAAATGTCACCCGGGGTAAACACCCTGGTTAGCCCCCGTAGATCCGGGGCTGGTGACTATCTTCAACTGTTTTCAAGTGATAACTAGAACTACTCTTACGAAACTACGACTAATATATTATTCGTTGTTCACTGAAGCTTGACCGAATTTTCACGGTCAGATATTTGGTATGTCGGTACTATGCTTCCTAAATACGTTCATGTTGTTTAAAATCACAGCAGTTTTTTTTTTAATTTTTTGTTTCCAGTGTTCTTGTTTATGAATAATTTTGGCGTATGTCGTGCTGTTTCACCATGCATGTTCGGCCACTCCCGATCTCGACGTTTCACCTCATTCTGTCCTACTTATACTTCACCACATTCATTGGAAATCTGGTAGACACAGTTGTTATTTAATGTCTTCGGTCTCGTCTTTGTCAGAATGTTCCTCAAAGTGGTCTGGGATTTAAATGCTGTTTTGATGTTGTACTTGTTGGCAATTCTGCGATTCTGAAGTTCCTTTAACATAAGGAATAGATAATATACATGCATCCTTGGTCTCGTTGTTTCCTTTATTTATATTTCATTGTATCCATTTTATTTAAGCACCCTAGATAAGTTAGTTATCTCATTCAGTAGAGATTGCTTAGTATTGCATAGGGTTACTGCGCCGTTATATAACGTTCGTATGACTTCTTGGTTAGTGTCATTTGAGTGACTAGAGTTTTGATGATATTGTCCAGTGTGGGTACGTTCTCTGGATACCAAAGTTTGTTCTTTCTCCATTATAAAGTTTATACTGAGTCGAAGGTCATTTAGATGTTTTAGTAAGCCTTGCAGTCCTTTGTCATTATCTGTCCATACTATGAAAGTATCATCCACATTTCTCAGCCAAACGTTGGGTTTAATTAGTGCAGTTTTAATTGCCTCTTTCTTAAACCATTCCATATAAATGTTTGCTACCACTGCACTGGAGAAAGCGTTAAACGCATTGGTAATACAATATCCTGTGCATTTTCTGTACGTTTTACTTAAATAACATAGTGGATAAATACAACATTGGTATACAGAAAATCTACTTACACTGGACAATATCTACACCAAAACTCTAATCACTCGAATAAAACTAAACAAGGAGTCATATGAACATTATACATATAACCTTATGCAATCTAAGAAATCTCTACAGGATGAGATAACCAACAACTAAATGCATACAATAAAGAATTAAAAAATATAAAAACAAGACAAAAACCACCGACATGAACAAGACGCAACAAGATCAAACATTCATGACTGTTTCGTATGTTAAAGGAACGTGTTTAGAAAAGATCCGCATCAGAATTGCCAACAAGTACAACATCAAAACAACATTTATATCCCAGACCACTTTAAAGAGCATTCTGACAAAGAAGAGACTGGACAACAGCACATCAAATAACAACTGTATCTACCAGATTTCCGTTGAATGGGGTGAAGTATACGCTCAGGAAACAAAAAGACCACTAGATATTAAGGGAACATAAAAAACTAACGGAATAAGGTAAAACGTCTAGATCGGGGGTGGCCGAACATGCTTGGTCAAAACATCACCACATATAGTGATCGGAGGCCAAAATTATTCATAAGGAAGAACACTGGAAAAGGGAAATTTTAAAGAAGCTGCTGGGATTTTAAACAACATGATCGTATTTAGAAAGCCTAGTATCGACATACCAAATATCTAGCAGCCGTTGTTAAACGGTAAAAAATCGGTCAAGCTTTGGTATACAACGAATAATATATAAGTCGTAGTTCCGTAAGAGTAGGTAGTTTTAGGTATCACTTAAAAACGGTTGAAGATAAACACCATCCAAAACGTCGTGTATCAGTTTGAAATAAAGATATTGGAAGTCCAAGAAAGTGATTAAAACTATTACGTTGTCACGCACCTTCAAGTAATGTATGTATCTTTATCATATAACATTTTGTTTTTTATTTACCAAACCAAATTTTAATAATAAACAGATGTTTTATTCGGCTATGTAATATTTTTATAATGGAATAGAGCATGCTACTTTTTATAGGTCATAGTATTTATCATTATTTAGTTGTTACCACCCGAAAGACGCTTTAGAAATCATAACGTGCATAAATTCTGTCCTATTTTACAAATTTAAACCTAATGGAAATTTAAACCTACTCGTATAATTGTTGTTTCATTATCAATAATTTCTTTTTCGTTTTCTGTCATAGACACTATTCCTATGCTTAAGTTAACTCTAAGTGAGTAAACATTAAAAAATCCAAAAATGCTAATGCTGTTACCAGATATCTACGATGTTTCCAAAATAAATACCATGGTGGAAGTCTAAAAATGTTAAAAAAAAAATAAAATTGCAATTTGCGAAAATAAGAGTTTAACTTTTGTGAAAAAAAAGCAAAATTGTGGAAAAGAAATACCTTTTGAATGGTGTTAATAGATATTTAATAAAAATACTTACGTTATTTCTTTATTGGTGCTGTCGAATGTACTTAAAACCATTATAATGTTATCTTTAAACTGGAGTATGGAATAGAAAGTAACCTGATTAATTATTTCTTGTTTGTTTTGAGCAAATTAAAAAAATTATCAAATTCAAGTGTTTCTCAACTTAAGCAACCAGATTATTAATATTTTATTATTAAAAACAAAAAACTGTTGTAATACACACAGTCAATCGGGACTCATGGTTTCACAAGCTGAATACCAGAACAAAGGATGCCATTTACAATACAGGGACTGATGCTTGATTTGCAGAAGAAATGAATTTGATGTTATTACTGAGGCCTGCGATGCTAACCCATTAATTAGGTTAAAGCTAAACGAGAATCAACCCACAATAACTTTAATACGTCAATTAAAAAGAAAATAAAATTCGAGTGGTAGACCGTACGAAGAAAGTTTTTGCCAGTTAGGTTCGTAATAGAGTAAGAGCCCGTGACCAGCAGGCCTTTGTCATTTTGTAAAGCTAAACGTTTGTCAGTGCATGCTCTCAGCATAGTTAGAAGCGATGAGAGACTATGAAGTTTGACTCATAGTGGCTTTGGCAGGTACCAAAGGGTAATTAACTAAAACATAATTTTTGTCATTTTGTAAAAGCTGTTTATTATATTATGTTACTGGGGTACATAATTAAAGATATTTTCCCAGTCGGCAGACAGTTTTGACAGTTCCAACTCCTTGGCATACAAACATTTTTGTGTGGCGCTATGGTCCGAAATATTTTAGGACTTGCCTATTTGGAAACCCTACAAATATAATATATAACTTTTTGTTATATTTGTTAAATAACGGAAATATTGGACTTCCTGGGACCATTAGGCCACCCTTAAATGTTTGCCTGCCAAGAGGTAGAAACTGTCTAAAACTGTCTGGCGACTAAGGAAATATCTTCTTATAGGTACCCAAGTAACATAATATAAGAATTATCTTTTATAAAATGACAAAAGTTAAGTTTCAATTAATTACCCCTATTACCTGGTACCTGCTAAAGCCACTATAAGTCAAACTTTATAGTCTATCATCGCTTCTACCTATGTGCATGCGCTGACAAACGTTCAGTTTTTATAAAATGACAAAAATCTGAGGGGCTCATGGGCTCTTGGACTATAATCCATATTTAAAATCTGTTAGAGGCTTCTATTCAAAGGTTTAAAGATTAGGGCGAAAATAAATATAAAATGTTTCTAGAAAATAATTTAATAGATTTCCTACTATTTGAGTAAGGGATGACTTAATTTTTTAATGAACATCAGGATTTGAAACTAAAACCGTCTAATGAACTTTGTACCTAATAGTCAATGACAAACTACCGTAAAAATCATATTTATCAATACAATAAGTAAGACCAGAGATAAGATATCAGAGCCATATTAACTAATAATAATTTTGTTTTTAATGCACTTTTCCTAAAAACGACCCTTTTAAAAAACAACATAAAATATTTTTTCTGGCTACAAAGAAATTCAAACAATTTTAAATGGGATACCCCAAAGGTAGGGTCATAAATAATAGGGGTGATAGAGTGAGTCAAAATAATGTAAGTTCTTCATATAAAAACAAAAAAAAGTTCGTTAGGGAGTTATTGACCTTTAAAATTAGAATTAAAAAAGACATTTAACAAGAATACTAATACATTTATTAGCCAAAAGAATGAAAACGGCAGAAAATAAAAGTATTTATAACAGCAACTAAACAATTATTATCTAATATACTTATCAAAAAAATCGCGCTGATGCTTAATCACAAAATATGCTTAAACGCCTTTCATTTTAATGGTTTTTTAGACTTGGTAAGATTATTATTAATAAAATTTATAAAAACTGCTTTAAGTTTTATTTTATTAAATTAAAGAAGTACCAAATAACCATAATTCAACAACATTCATATTTATTTTAAGTACGTCACTGGATTTTACGTAAAAAGGTAAAAAAATGTATTTAAAGTTTGTTTTTACCTTTATAAATGTCCGAGTAATAAGTGAAAAAAAAGACGAGTTTGGAGAATCACCCTGTAGTATAGAAAATGAAGCATTTCACCAGGCAATTTTTTGGTCCTGCATGGATTGCCTTAAAATTTTAACAGAAGGTAAGAAATAGCCCAAGGTACAAAACCTATATCGAATCGAAGGGCGCCAAAATCCTGGGGGTAGTGGCCACCCCCTAGGAGATGGAATTTTTTATTACATTTTTTCGTGTTATTTTTTTGAAAAAAACACGTTTTTAATGGGGTTTTGCAAATAGCTCGAAACTTATGCATTTTGATAAAAAAATTCTTACGACCAATACAAACAAAGATATGTTGTGTTAATAACCTTTTCTCCTTAAATGTAAAGTTTGATACATTTAAAGTGAAATAACAAAAACATGCTGCATTTTAAAGAAAACTTATTATTATTTTTTTGTTTTAAAGTACCTAACAAGACCATTTTTTTAAAAAGAGAAGAAGTTTCTAGCATAAAAATTGAGTGAGTTTATGATAAAAATAAGGCCAGTCTCATTTTTTTTACGAAAAAATCAATTAGGACAAGCTCCTAACTACCCCCTAATTAAAATTGACCTTTACTCTTTTGCAGTTCTCTTTATATAATAAATTCAAGTTGGACCAATTTTAAATGCCTAATTTAAAAAAAAAATAAGCTAATAACGACTATTTACAATTTCATATTTTGCAGGTTTTTTAATAAATAATATTTTTCTATGTGTATATTTTCTGTACAGTGAGTATTTGGTGAGATTTAGTCGTTTAAAACATTTGAAACTGCTGGACATTCGAACTCAATAATTTAATTTTAGGTGAAATTTTAAACTTAATTTTCTCAAAAACTACAAAAACTATTCTAGTGCGGTTTTCGCTAAATTTGGACGCAATTATTATTCTTTATGATAACCTACATTGCTGCCTTGTTATTAAACTTACCTCTTATATACAGAGTGGTAAATATGACGTTGTTTTTTTGGGAAAATTTTGTTGTTCTGCAACTTTTTAAATAATAGAAATTTTTAAAGCTTTAATATTTTATAATAATCAGATAATCATTTGTGACAAACGTATTTGGCAGATTTTTGATATTTTTACAAAAATACTGACATTTTAGCGTTATTACCCTCTATAACGCTGACTTTTAGTCCTATAAACTTCTACTGTTTGACATTTTAAGCAAAGCGCAAAACCTTTCTTATTTTTTTTTTTACTTTTATACAGGGTGGACAAAAAGTAGATCAATGTGTAAAAGTAAATGTTTAAAATTTTTTAAAACGTTTTCATAATTTTTGTTTTCTGTTATGCCATAAACTACAAAATTAACTTTTATAAATTACTTAAGTTTTTGGAATCTAGGAATCAAAATTCCGAAACGGTTTTTTATTTTTGTATTTGCGTTGCTTAGTTTGCATAATAATGCTCTTTGAATTGTATGGTTCTTAAATGCTTGGATATGATATAAAATAACGTGTGTCATCAAAACATACAATATTTCCTACTTGGGGATTTTGGGAATGCCCAATTTGTTGCTGATACTTGCCATGTTGTCAGGTTTACTATTTTAAATTTTTCAATTTATAAAAGCTAATTCTGTAGTTTATGGCATAAGAGAAAATAAGAATTATGAAAAAATTTAGAAAAATTTACTTTTACACATAGATCTACTTTTTTGTCCACCCTGTATAAAAGTTTTTAAAACAATAAAAAGGTATTGCTATTTGCTTAAAACGTCAAACAGTAGAAGATTATAGGACTAATAGCGTTTTAGTGTTATACAGGGTAACAACGCTAATTCGTAACTTTTTTAGTGAAAATATCATATTTTCAGATTTACGAGAATAATCAAAAATCTGACAAAAATTTTTGTCACAAATGATTAGATTATTATATTAAAGTTTCACAAATTTATTTTATTTAAAAAGTTGCAGAACAACAAAATTTTCAAAAAAAACTACGTCATTTTTACCACTCTGTATATAAGAGGTAAGTTTAATACCAAGACTGCAGTGTAAGCAGTCATAAAGACTAATAATTGCGTCCAAAATTGCCGAACACCGCACTAAAATATTTTTGTAGTCTTTGAGAAAATTAAGTTTAAAATTATACCTAAATTTAAATTATTCCGTTCGAATGTCCAGCAGTTTACTTACGAATAAGCACACCTTTTTGAAGCCCTTTAAACTCACCCCATTTAAAAACCAAGGAATCTTAAAGAATTTTACTTTCAGAGCCTCGTAGCTCTTAAAAAATCCTAGAAAAAACTGTAAAAAACCTTTCTATCATTAAAAATAAACCAGATAGGTTAAAAAAACAGTCAATTTTTCTTAGAAAAATTCGAGTAGACCACTTTGGAGCATAAAAATCTACATAAAATTTTTAAAATTAGGCATTTATACATGAATTAGGAAAATTGTAAAAGATTAAAGATTAGATTTAATTAGATGGGTTGTCAGGGGGTTGTTTTATTGATTTTGCATGAAAAAAGGTAGTTTCTGACCTTAACTTTATCATAACTCACTTAATATTTACGTTTAAAAAGTCTGTTATGTAATTTAAAAAGGTTTATTTAATTTTTTTTTTTCAAAAAATACAGCATTTTTCCGTTATTTGACTTTGCATCTTTTAAATTTTGATTTGACGAAAAAAATCTAACAAGTAACACCACTCTGTATCTCACTTTGTATTTATTGGTCGTAGAAAAAATATTACAAAATAGTTTTGTTTTATTTTTTAAAACCTACAATTTTGCTCTCCACAGCTTTTTTAATTAAATACATACTTTTTGAGTTATTCGCAAAAAAAAACATTAAACCGTCGATTTTTTCGTCGAAAAATTGTTACTTTCAATCGCGAATAACATAAAAATATTAGTGTTATGAAAACAACGTATGATACATTTTTGCTAAGAATTACTTTTTAATTGATTTCTGTGGTTAAAATGTAATAACAAATTTTACCCCCAAGGGGGTGGCATTCACCCCAGGGTTTTGGCGCCCTTCAGTTCAATATAGGTTTTGATCCTTGGACTATTCCCTACCTTCTGTTAAGATTTTAAGTCAATCCATGCAGGACCAAAAAATTGCCAGGTGAAATGCTTTTTTTCTGTACCTACTACAGGGTGATTCTCCAAATTGGTCCAGGTTTTACCTTTTTAGAGCTTCTTTTTCTGTACTCCTGTATTTTCAAAACACATCTTAGTTTTGTTGCATCTCTTACTGTTTAACCTATACCTACATCCAAAAAATCCACCCTGAACATCTTACACTATACAATTTTAGAACATGTTTCTTTTATATCTTAAAAAGCTAGTCTCCAAGAACACATTTTTGGGACAACTAGTATAAATTCCGCCATTGAAAAACAGCAATTTTTCATGTTGAACCTCGAACAGATATGCTGAGTGAATTCGCATCGGCACGTACCCAACGAACTCGCAGCGGGCTTGTCAGTGGCTATTTAGAAGGGTTGGATTTTGTGTCAGAAGGGATAGTCGAACGGCTAAAACTTAGGACAGCGGCCAAGCCGGACATGAATAATGCATGCCGCAGATGCGGAATACGTGTAACTGCTCGAAAAGGGTCGAACAGCAGTCATTTAGAGGGTTGTGAATGCTGTACCGGGTAAATTCGGAGATCTCGATGGGTTAGCGGGTTGTGGTTATTGAAATGGCGAATTTAATTTAGTAATTTAGCGTTTGAAGCATAATTATTTAGGCTTTGCACTTTAGGACTGTTGTTGTTTTTAACCGACTTTACAAAACACCGATTACTTCATCAATTTTGGATTTTAATGCTTGGCCCTTCTGCGATGGTCCCATTGAAACCAAGTCAGGATTTGATGTTGGGATCCTGTAAAAAAAAGAGAAAAGCTTAAATTTAAAGGCACGTACATGTATTTGAAATGTATGCTCACTGATTACACTATCAATTGCGGACCGATTTAAAAAAATCTTTTTATTCGAAAAAGTAAACTTTTGCGATAATTCTAATAAAACAAATTTCGGATTTGATCCTGAGAAAACTTTACAGGCACGAACATGTATTTTATTAACCGAATTTATTATACTACCAGTTAAAGCCTTGTCAGTATTTAATGTTACATAACTTTAGGTACATACTTATAACTGCCAGAAGAAATCTACAGTGTGTCTACATAAGTTGACGTCATATGGTTAACTTTTTTATTATTATTAATTTTTCAAAAATGGTAATTCTTTAGAAAAAGTTCTGGTTAGTTCTGGTTAGTCGGTCAAAACCTAACATACCATTATCAGATATTAAATTGTGACAGTCATCTACTAAGTTTGGAAAAAATTGTAATTTGAGCTAATATTGAAAATTGTTATGAAGAAAAGGTGTTTGGAACAGTTATTTCTAAATATGCAAATTTGTTTATTTGGAAAAACATTTTTTTTTCTGCTTAAATCGACAAAATTTAAGTTTTTACATTAGGGCATTGTACAAGCTGGGCAAAATTGGGCGTTTTTATGTTTTTAAAAGAGGTATTACTTTTTTGTGTTTATGGCATTCTTGTTAACATATTTTAAATTTATAGTAAAAAAGCTAGTAAATTTTAAAGCATATTGATATTTTATTATAATGTAACAGGCTTAAAAAAGGTTTATTATTATATAATTAAATAAAAAAACATAAACATTTTAGTGATGAGCATACATATAAAGTCATTAATTTTTGTTTAAGTGTTTATACTTTTAAAAGTATATAAAGGTTAGAAATAAGTTATAAAAAAATATCTTTATTATTACATTTAATTAATATTTTAATATAATATTTTAAGAGAAGAAATTTTAAAGCAAATTTATATTTTATTGTAATGTAACAGGCTTAAAAAAGGTTAACTCATATAAAATTACATAATATACTTTTAAAAGTATAAGCACATAAACAAAAATTAATGCCTATCACTAAAATGTTTCTCTTTTTTATGTAACTATGTATGAGTTAACGTTTTTAAAGGTTAGTAATAAATCATAAAAACATATCTTTATTATTACATTTAATTAATATTTTAAAATATTATTGTAAAAGAAGGTGTTTTATTATATATAATTAGAGGGAACGTTCAAAAACAAATATTAAAATTCAACTATTTAAAAAACTACAGAAAATAATGATAATATATTATATATATATTTGTTATTGTGACAAGGAGTAATAAGTAAAAAATATACAGAGTGTTTCATAAGAAAAACATAAAGTTGGCATCGTAACTTTTTAACGCAACCCTGTATAAAAAAACAAATACTTTTGTAGATTCTACGTAAAAAGTTCTACAAAAATTGTTTTATGGTTTTTTGCGGTTTCTTATATTAAAGGATATATAGGGTAAAATCTAAAACGACAATTTTTTAATTTCCCCTCGTATCTCTTAAATAAATAATTTTATTAAAATTCTAACTACGCCATTTTTGGTTTATTCAAAATTGAGCCCATTACACCTTTATTGGTTTTTACTAACTTCAGTAATAACTAAGATAACCCTTTAAAATGCCCAATTATGCCCACCTATTTTAATAACACTAAATTAAAATTAAAATTATTATCCTATAAAATTTCTTATCATCAAAGGTTATTGCACTAATGTATATACAAACCTAAATTTTCATCATTATCGCAGAAGAAAAAAAACATTTTTTTTAATAAACAAAATTACATATTTCGTGAAAATTTTTAATTCTAAATATCTTTTTTAATACCAATTTTTGATGTTACTAAAAAACACAGGTACTTTACTCTTAAGCAAGAAGCTAGAAAGTCGGTTATAACTTGGCAATTTTTTCGACTTTGTAACCGATTGATTATATCGCGTCAACAAAAATACTTTCTTATCTCCTCCCTACAAGCCATAAATACTGCGCAAGACGTAACCGGGGTATACATGGTCATGCAAACCTGGAACGCATTTGCATGAAAGCAAATGTCAAATGAAGCTTTTGATACACATGATTCAGATGTACCTGTCAGTTCAGCGTCAGTTTTGGCAGCTGGCGGTGTGATCAACTTGAACATAAGCGTAATTCAGCAAAATGATTTTCTTTTTTTTGTCAATGTATTCATTACTTTTAACTTTCCAAAAGCATGGATAACCTTGGTACATATCTATAAAATCACGTAATACATCTTCCTGGCACCAAAGAGCCATTTTGTTAACTCAAAACCAACAATATAACCCCGTAAGCGACGTTCCTAAACTGAAACATTAACTGACGTGTCCTACACATGCACAAGTTTGCACGACGCGCGCCACGAAAAATCAAACTCGGACATCGAGTCGCATGCCAAGCCAGATGTGGCAGTTTTTTATTACACACGGTCAAATTTGCGTGCGAGCTTTGGCTTTTTTGTCAGATGTGACAGTTTTGCATGACCGTGTATACTCCGGTGTATCCAAAATATTGCATGCAGCTGATTTCACGCAACACAAGCATTATTCGAGCACGGGAGGTTGCTTATATAAGGGTTTTAAGTGGTAAATGTAAATGCGCTGTATTTACCTTATGTGGCGAGTTGCATATTATCCGGTGGACCATCAAAACTAACTTTGCATTTTATTAAAACCCAACTTAACTTATTTGACTAAATCAATTTAGTACGGGCATATCCCTAGGGATAGCCCGTACGAGGGCTTAACTAAAACTTTAACTTTATGCTTAACTTTACTAACTACTCCTTATCTAATAAATAATCCCTTTTAATTTCTTTCTCTCTTCTTTAAATATCAAATTTTCCAGTGTTTGTTTTGCGTTTCTAGGCGACCCAGCTTGTTTAATGTTTTAATTTTATTATTATAAGAGTAACCTAGAAAATTGTTTGATTTATACTTTTAAACCTTGACACCTCACGTATATTTTTATGTAGCAAATTTCCCAATGTTAAGTAACCCAATTAAAATTTAAATTTCCCAAAAATGTATATTTTCTAAAATTCCCAAAATGTATACTTTTTTATACTAGGTGTTCACAATATTGTATGTTTAATTTATCAGTAGACGCCCCACAGTGGTTCCAAATCGGAAAAAATGCCGCATGAGGTTTTATTGCTTATTTCTTCGTTCGTATAAGATAAATATGTAATTATTATATATCAATATAAAGCTAAGATTCTAGGGAATGCAAAGACATACACATAAAGTAAGTTTTAATATTATTTATTGGTTAAAGGACAGCGTTTGCAAAGTCATCATCTACATTATCGCTTTCGTCACTCAACTCAAACTCTTCCTCAGAACTCGAGTCATATCCATGTTTAATTTATCAGTAGACGCCCCACAGTGGTTCCAAATCGGGAAAAATGCCGCATGAGGTTTTATTGCTTATTTCTTCGTTCGTATAAGATAAATATGTAATTATTATATATCAATATAAAGCTAAGATTCTAGGGAATGCAAAGACATACACATAAAGTAAGTTTTAATATTATTTATTGGTTAAAGGACAGCGTTTGCAAAGTCATCATCTACATTATCGCTTTCGTCACTCAACTCAAACTCTTCCTCAGAACTCGAGTCATATCCATGTGACATTAAAGAATTGAAAATCTCTGGGAACTTGACTATTTAAAATTACCAGAGGCAAATGGGGGTTTTCCTCCTTTTTTAAAGGATTTGATGATTTTGAAAGTTTTTAAATATATTATAAAAGAGAGGGTCAGAAGTAAACATGAATCTGTTGAAAATATCTTGCAGTGTACCTTTTCGAGACATCTTTCTAGAAAAGTCTGACCTAAACTTTTTAAAATCCTTATTTCTTGCTTCCTGAGGTTCTTCGCTTAAGGCACCTATAAATAAGTAGGATATTATTTTTATATAAATAGAGTTACACATTTTAAAAATTACCTAGTGGAACAGAAGGAAAATATTCCATATATTCATGTCCGTGAAACAGTATTTTGTGAACTGTTGGCGAAAAACCAAATTGAGGATAGGTTTCTTGAAATATCTTGACGGTTTCAAACGCATAGGTCTTAAAAGAATCAGCTGGAATAATTCGGTTGCAAGATATCGCTGCCAGAATATTACCCAATCTTTCTACAATGGTCAACTGAATGCCAATAATTTCTGAGGTTGTTGCTGCATTATCAAAAACCTTCGGGCTGTATTGCCATCATGTGAAATACCAAATCCTGGTTTTGGTTTCGCTATAATTAAACCAGCCTTTTCTTTAAACAACTTTTGATATGTCTTTTCCTTTCTTCCTGCTCATCTTTGCCAGAAACTAACCTGAAAATATGTTATGTAAAATTACTAATACCAAAACCCATTTTAACCTTCTACTTGTATGAACATCTGAGCAAAAACTCCATAGTGTTAATTTTTGCGTGCAGAGGTGATATTCCAAATTTAAAAACATCTCTATTATTCTCCGGTTTTGGTACGTTATTTAGAGTTTTTGGGCCAGCTAAACAAACGGGGCATCTCTAAAAAGTATAACGGTAATTTTAGCAAAATTAACACAATAAAAAACACCAAAAACTATTTACCGAAGTAGCAGGATTATTGCTTATAGAGTTTATTATTTTTCCATCCACCATTGTAAAAAAATTCATGTCGAACGGATGCAGTTATAAAATTATTAATTTCAATTTCAGTACTATGTAACTGCTCAATTTCGTTTATAACTCTAAGATATTCCGTATTTGTCGAAATATTATCTTCTTTACAGAATGCCATTCGAATTGGTCGACATAAACTAAAATGAACAATTATTGTTAAACAAGTAATTACATAAAAAATATTCCTATAAAACCTACCAAGATGAATTAGGATTTTCATTAGTCCAAATAATTCCACATCTACACTCTAAGGATAGAGGAACCAAGTTTGTGCAAAATACAGTGGCATCCGAATTGTTAGGGTCCATAAATCTTTGTTTGAACTCCGAATGGCCACTGCTACCATCCATACCCCATTTAAATTTTGCGCTAATCTCACATGAATGATCCAGCACAGCAGTGCTAATTAAAAGTCGCTCTAAAGTTTTATCAACAAGATGCTGGAGAAGGACCTTGGCTTCAACTTCTGTTAAATCCTCCGGATTTTGAATGGGATAGCTGTATTTTTTGTATTTTAAAACCTCTTGATAAGACGGGAATATATCAGCATCTACAATAGAAACGAATCTAATAATGTCTAATGGCTTTGTAATAAAAAGTTTATTCTTACCTTTCCACTGGCTAGCGGCACGCATACTTTGATATTGAGCTTTAGTCTGTTTCCCATTAATAATCAATAGCGCTATGGCTTCATTTGCTGAAAATTTTTTGGGACTATTCTTTTAAAATTAGTCAAAACTTCTTCTGGGTCTGAAGAGCTGACTTACAGCTTTTGCGGCTTCATTTTTATGTTCTTTGCGAAGAACGGACACTGTTGCATATGCCAGAGCATCTGAACTGTACTTTTTTAAGTGGAAAAAATTATATTACTTACCTTTTGTAGTTCTTTCTTGTTGAGATTTAGATAATTCAGTAAAGCATTTCCGTTTTGATGGGACAATGTCATTATCCACAGGGATGACTTCAATATCAGGGAACAGGTTTTTCTGTAACCAGGAAGCATTTTTCGAAGTAAACTTTGCCATGAATAAGTTGCGCTTCGCCATTTTTTTGCCCATTTTTTAACGAATTCGTCGATTAGTTTTTTGCCCAAATTTCTCTGCTTTTGAAAATAATCGCAGTCAGTTACGCAGGAACTAATTTCCCTTATTATATCTGCCTCCGATTTACCATTAAAACCATTTTTCAGGAACCTAGTACACAAATCCGTACGGGTAATATTTATAACTAAAATAAAGGTAAAATGTAATTTTTTCAGGGTTTTTAATGAATATTTTTTTATTAAATAATGCATAAAACACATAAATTTAATAAATATAAAATTATAATTAAAGAAAGCTCAAAAAGCTATTGCTTGGTTGGAGAAATAAGAAATATATGTCTAAAGTAAGAACTATATCATAAAAATTAAATTCCTGGAGCGCCGCAGCGGGTCAAATTTTTTATAATTATAATAAAGGAAAGTGTCAAAAAATTTTCACGTAATTTTCACCGCGCCCCCCGTGGCCTTTTTAAGATATTTTGATACCTAGATTAAAATAACCTAAAAAAAAATACTTACCGGAGTGATCTACATCCATATTTATGTTATTATCTGCAAATATTTTTACCAAAAAACTCACTAACCAAAACACACTAACGACTCGATCGGTGAAATTTTTATGATAAGGATTATCGGAATTTCAGAAAACCGCTCACGATTTAAGAAATATTGATAAGAAAAAAAAATCGAAAGTGGGGATTTGTAGTATACAGGCTGACCAACAAAAAAATGTTATAAAAATTGTTTTTTTAACATGATTTTTGGACCCTATGCGGCATTTTTTCCCCATTTGGAACCACTGTCAGCCCTTTGAGGTATCACAAATAATTTTATAGGGTATTTATACCGCTGCCAAGAGGTATTAACCTTACCTGCTGACTTTATGCGTTTTATTTCAATAATTTGTTGTTGCGTTTTTTGTTTTTCTAATTTTATACCTATAACTAAATTAAACTCGACGAATCTATTTCAATAAAATGGCAAAAATATTTAATATTTTACAGAAATTATTCGGTCGTCAGAACTAACTGCCATAACATTAAGCATTATGACAAACAAATGTCATAGTGCACTAGAAGAAGTTTAAAAAGCATCCGATAGAGGCGCTTAATTTAAATCGCTAATAACTGTCTAAACATATTATTATTTAAATATATAAAATGTATTAAATTATATATTCCACATATTATTATGTCCATTTTATATAATAATAACTAAATGACAAAAGCTTTTTATACTTCAATGGTATATGTTATTAATGGACTTTATTTTTTTAAACCGATACCTATTTATGATTATTATTCTTATTATACTAAATCGTTGGTTGGTTTTGGTTATTTATACTCCTAAACGTATATATAGCCATTTTATGGTGGGAGGAGGTTGGCACCGAAGTAATTTGGTATAAAAAAATTGTAAAGACAAAAAAAGGTTCCACTTTCAAAAAACATATCAAACAAAGGAACAAATTTCCTTTCTTCCTATAAGGGGTTTAAACGCCCAAAATCCCCCTTTTTATACGCCTATGGTTATAGTGAGGCATTACATAAACTCAATAGAATAAAAATTATTAACTAACAACAAAACTAAACACTTGAATATAAATTATGTTTAAAAAAATATGTTAAACGATTTTATTCTATTAAAAGCTTAAAAATATTCTTAGCAATCTAGGGTATCGCTCAGACAAATAATAAAATCGTTGGGCATGTGAAACTTCTGTTATACTAGGATACTCTGGATACGCTACGCAAAACGATTTTATTATTTGTCTAATCCAGACCCCGATTCAGCGTTGAATTCAGGGGGTGGCCCGAGGGATAATCCCGCCCGGAGCAAAAAATGTCCCCCGGAGAAAATTTTAAAAAATTGAATTTGGTCATAATCTATTTGGAACACGCCGACCATTTTTTAAATAACCTTCTTGTTTTAGTAACAAGATCCCAGACTTGGGTCGTACTAGAATAATCAGTATTCTGAATAGTATTCAGAACACATTGGGCCGGTATTCGAATACATTTGTGTGTTTGGTAATCAGTATTCGGCAGAATACTTTTGGCGAGTATTCGGGTTTGTGTATTTGAATACTTTTAAAGTATTCAATGAACACTTTTTTAGTTTTTAAATATGTATTCGAATACGGGCGTACCGAGTATTCGAATACGGAAATATTCCAGTATTAGAATACCAAATTTGTCATGATTGGAATACCAAAAGAGAAGAAGTAAGAAAAAGAAGATAAGGAGCTTTTGTTTTGCTTTTTAAAATTGTCATAAGTTATCATTGCTTTTTTGTTCTTTTAAAATTTTTAACTCTAGTTCTCTAGTATTCGATTTTTTTCCTTCCAAGTATTCACATATTTGGGGTTCGAATATTTTTTTTCTGGTATTTGTATTCGTATTCAAATACCAATTTTTAGTATTCGACCCAACTCTGGAAAATCCCCCCCTCGAAATATTAAATTACCCCCCGGAAAAATATTTCTGAATTTAACACTGCCTCGATTGATATGAAAATTGGTGCGATCTGGTAGCTAGGACTTGCCGAATTATTTTTTAACTTTTAGCACAATTAAACCGTTATCCATTTTTTGCATAATTTTATTGTGTATGAAATACTTATTTTTATAATTAAATTATTAAAGGCAGCAAGCTCACAAAAAAAACTGGCATTATAGCTGTGACACAAGAGCTTGTTACGTTTCATGTTTTTAAGGAGAAACTAATAAATATTAACATTTCTTGATAACTTTATTTGCTTAAAAGTTCTTTGTAATCAAAATGGGCCAAAATGTACAGTGTGTCCCATAATGGGTAATACAAGAAGACAAATGGACCAAAAATAATTTTTGCATTTTATATCAACGTTTTGGAAAACTGGTCGTATGGTCCAAAATTATTAAATACAAAATTTTACTCCAATTGGGATTAAACAGTTTTAACTTAAAATAGAAAAAGTGTCTAAGAGTTTTTTTATTGAATAAAACTTAATAATAAAAGTTTAATTTGTGCCTAAAATTTAATTTTGTAAGAACTTAAATTATTAGCATTACATAGAGTTAAAACATTAGGCATTAAACCTAATACTGAGCAAAGAGAAGTAATTAAATTAAAAAAAAATAAAATATTAAAAGATTTTTTCAATTCGCTTCCTTGTGTCAAATATGTAAGTGTAAATGCGTTATTAAAAAAATCAAATAACCGTTTTTTTGCTTTAATGCCTTAACTTTAGATTTTAACTTAAAATTTTATTCTTTACAACATTTGCTAATAATAAAATAATAATACTTACGCGTGATGACTTTGCATATTTTTAGGTATAAGAGCGAAGTATATTACCAATCGGAGAAAAATGATGTTATTTAGTAAAGTAAATTCTTTATTTTGGTGTTCCTATATTACTTTAAAAATAATAAAATGTAATTATTTTATTCAGAAAACCAATGTTTTAATTAGCTGGTAAAAAGTATTTTTACATGATTGATTTCTTTAACGCTATTTAAAAAATTAGTCAAAATTACATAGGGTTTGTCTATTTCTTTTTCTAAAGTAATAATTTTGCTATTTTTCCACCATATATATGGCAATTTTTTTGTGGCATTTATAATTTTAAGTAAAGCAAAAGTTTTTAAAAGAATAACTTAATATCAAGATATATAAAAAAACGTTTACAGGTGTAGTCTATGCGAAAACACACTATTAAACAAGATATATGGGATAAGTCTGAGGAAGGGTGGGTTCAATGTGCAAGATGCATAAGCTGAAGCCACAAGGACTGCTGGGTAAAACCAAAAGAGTTTTAAGTTTTTACTTAAAATTTTATCAATTTTTATTTAGGCAATGCTGCAATGGTTTAATAATCGCCGGCGGTATTGCTAAATTATAAGAAGTCGTCCATTGGTTTTATCCATTTACCTATATGAAAACCGCCGTAAATGTAACCTAATTTGTTATTGTCGGCGGTTTTTATCTATTTTATCGGTAGATACCGCCGTCCGGCGGATTTGCTTATACGAAACTATTAAAAACCGCGAAATAATAGTTAAAGTTAACATAATCCGACTAATTGTTTATTTTGCTGTGCCGTTTCGTGGCTGGATTGCCACATTATTAAAGGCCTGTAATTGAAAAAACACATTACAAAACTTTTTCGCCTTATAGAGTGGGATATTATGTGTCAAAAAATTTATATTATGAACAATAAAAATAAAAATAAGCAAAAATGCATAAAAAATATAGAGAAAGAAAAGAAGTTAGTTAGGTATACGGAATTCGAACTCGGAACTTATTACTCACGTGTCAACACTCATTACCCTGTGGCCATTGGGATCACTTGTCACTTGAAGTATTTTCTTAAATGTTAATGATATAATTAAATAAATAACCAGTGATTATAAATTATTCACCTTTTCTTTTTCTGAGAATTTTAAAAATTGTTCCACCCTCAACACCAGCATACTTTAATTGGTAATATTTTAGTTTTAGTTCTATGAAATGATCTATTTTTTTCTTGCCGCTAAAATAATCCTTGCTTTTTTCCAAAAGGATATACATTTTTTTAACTCATAGGACTTTTGACCAAATCTGTGTAGGTGTGAAATGTGTCTTTTAGTTTTATTTTTGTTTTTTGATTAACCCCAAACTTGAGACATCTTAATTTCTAACACTAAAGGTGGTATGGAGTCTGACAGACTTATAAAATATATTTTTTTATTTTTAAATAAACATTTTATATATTTTTTAAACATTAATTATATTTAAAAAATACATGATTAAAGACATAAAACGGCCTTAGCTAAAAAACGTAAATTAAAATGTGGTCCCACTTAAAATATTAAACTTTCGCTTAAAATAAAAATTGAATCATTATTTTGGGCATAAATAAATCTTTAATGGTGGTAAATGTACAAGAAAGAAAAGACATTAATAATATCTCTTTGCCTAAAGGTAAAAAAACGTGCAAAACGTAAAATATAGTGAATAAATTATACATCTATATCGCTGTTTCAACAAGAGGTACAGCATTTTTTGAACACTGCAACCAAATGGACTTTTTGCAGCTAAAGCACAATAATGCTGTTTTGGACAAACCACGAAGGCTTAAAGCCTAAATACTAACGTACCGTGGGTGTCTTAAGCGAGGTAAGAGGAAGTTTGTTGACACGGGACTTAAATACTTGAAGATTTGGGGGGAAGGAAAGACCTCCGCAGGCAGCAGGTCAAAGTGAGAAGTTCGGGGCCTGTCCAGTTGGACCGTATAGGGATGCATACGCGCGGAACCACGAGTTTCTCTGTTGGGAACCGTGAGTGGAGGAACTATACTAGACAATTCTTCAGAGCAGAAGCCATGGAAGTAACTATCAAAAAGCGATAAATCCCCTACAGCCCCACGATGGGCAAGAGACGGAAGCCTTTCTGTAAGTGAAGGATCATTAATAAGACGAATAGCTCTTCTTTAAATAGAATCAAGAATGCTTAGCGTTGTGAGGGACGCCATGCCCCAGATATGGGAACAATATTCCAAAGGAGGTCTGATTTGGGACATATATAAAGTTTATAAATTTTTAGCGGAAAAACACTTTTTGGCTCGAAAGAGAAATCCAAGCTTTTTTGAAGCTGCCGTGGCTATAGATACAATGTGTTTATGCCAGTTAAGGTTACTTTTAAATGTGACACCCACAAGATTGAAGGTGTCTTTGCTCTGTAAAACTTAGCCGCTCATAAGTAGAGATTTGATGACATTAAAATGGACGAGATTTTTGGCGCCCCAATCCAATATTAAATTAAGATCCTGCATCGCTTTGCGTTTGTTTTCCCAGTCAGGTTTAGTGGTGGGTTTAGGAACTTGAAAACTGCAGTGAAGAGTACTATCGTCGGCGAAACTATGAATGGAATTAGTTGTGGATAAGAGAAGGTCGTTGATGTGAAGAAGAAACAATGTTGGTGCCAGAACTGAGCCCTGAGGGACTCCAGCATTTACTTGATTTACTTGGTGAAAGCTTGAAGAATTGCCGTCCACAATAACTGATATACCTCGATCAGATAGATAACTAAAGAGCCAAGTACAGAGTTTAGTTGAAAGACCATAGAAGGGAAGTTTATTAAGAAGTGCGGCATGCCAGACCTGGTCAAAAGCTTTGGATATATCAAGAGCAACGATCTGGGACTCACCTAGAAACTCAAGAGACTTATTCCAACAGTGTGATACGAAGGAAAGAAGATCTGCTGTAGATCTTTTGTGGCGAAATCCATACTGCCTGTCATGCAAAATTTTGTGTTTTTCTACGTATTTAAGAATTTGTGAATTAATTAATTTTTCCATTACTTTACAAAGAACTGAGAGAATTGAAATTGGTCTATAGTTAGATGGAAGGGATTTAGATCCTTTCTTAGGAATAGGTTGAACACGTGCAACTTTCCAGCTCTCTGGAAAGATACATGTGTGGTAAGAAATTCGAAAGAGGCAAGTTAAGATTGGTGCAAGTTCTGGAGCACATTTTTTTAAAACGATTGCTGGTATGCCATTCAGCCCAGACGATTTCTTAGTGTTAAGGGAAAAAAGGATACGCTTAATGTCTTTAACTTTAAAAATAATATCGGGCATTTTATGAGGCACTGGGGTAACCGCTGGAATTGGATGATTTACGGGAGGGTCAAGGGTTGAATTGGCAGCAAATTGTTTGGCAAATAGTTCTGCCTTTCCTTTAGCGGTAGAAATAATTTCATCTTCCAAAGTTAGTAGTGGGAAAGAACTGGTACAAAAATTCCTACTTATGTTTTTCGCAAAGAACCAAAAAGATTTGCTGCCATTTGAGCAAAAAGAACTTTGTTTTTAATACGATTGTCGAAGGAGTCTTTGGCTTCAGAAATTGTTTGATTGTAGTAGTTTCTTGCTTCAATGCTGGCCTGTCGGTTTTCTGGACTAGGATCCTGTAGAAACTTCTTGTGAGTCTTAACTTTAAAAATTCTAGCTTTATCACAAGATTTGGAAAACCAGGGTTTGTTATTGGATTGTTTGGGGTTCTTGATGGTGTGTGGAATATAGGTTTTAATCCCTAATTGAATTGATGCAGTTAGTTGATTGCAAATTTGAGAAGGATCACGAGAAAAAAAGCAGATGGAATTTCAGGGGTAAGTGGTGGCATGTATTCATTTACCTCGGAATGTGCAGGGTAAGATATAGTAACTAAGCCATGATCTGAGCGACCTAGGGGTGTTATGACAGATGTTTCATAGAGTTCGGGGTTGGTAGTAAGAAAGAGATCTAGGGAATTTGAACTATGATGTCAATTATAGCAACTTTTTTCAGAACATCACTTTTGGGAATATCTTGAATACGATGGGTACTTTGTCTTAGATCTTTTCTAAAGTTTGTCACATTTAACCTTCTGATCATGTAATCTTCAACTAACAGAGTAGCTAAATTTTTAATATATAGAAAATCTATTAACCTTAACCACAAAATAACTAGCTACCCTAGTATCTTCTCTGCCTTAACATTTAACGTAGAGGATAAAAGAATTATGGCTAAATTTGACCGCAACTAGCCCCAGTCATCAAAATAAGTTTTGTTACACACGTGGTGACATGGAGTCTGAGAGACTCCGTGACTCACCCAACTTAAAATCAGATAAACGCTGGATGCTGCTTTTTAAGAATCCACTACTAGACTTCAATCTAGGAAGGTACCCAGACGGTAGGTTTCATTTACTATTGTGGTAGTAGACATGGGCCAAAATAAAATTTGCGGAGTCTGGCAGACCCCATGGCACTAGTTAAGGGTTAATATAAAAATAAGATTAAGCAATAAAACAAATAACTATTAAGGTTAGGTAAACTTTAACTATTATTCGGCGATTTTTAATAGTTTTTATAGGCAAAACCGCCGGACGGCGGCATCTACCGATAAAATAGGTAAAAACCGCCGGTAACAAATTAATTTAGATTTTCAGCGATTTTCATTTGCGTAAATAGATAAATGCCGGACGGCGGTTTCCTTTTTATAATTAAGCAAAACCGCTGTCGGTCGTATGCTCAGTGCCTCTTATTTAAGCGTAATAAAAAAAAATCCACGACCGTTAAAAAAATGCTGTTTTTTTAATCGTTAACATGAAGTTAAAGTACCCCATTCTAGAATACTACATAAAGTGTTAAAAAAGTAACTTTTTTAACACTTTAAAGCTTTTCACACTTTGAATTAGTGTTTTGTTTCATTGCCTACTACAACAAACTTAAGTATCAATTTATGCAATGTAACAGTAAACGCGACATCAGCTGAACCAAACGGTTAAGTTACCTTTGATTTCGACATTATTTCTTTTAGTTCATGTTTCACTAGTTTTAAAATTTGACAGTTTGCAAATTAATTTAATAGAAATATTGTAAATTAATAGTAATAATGAATTTGGATTACTAAGAAATTGAAAAGGAAATGAATACTGTTTAAGTATTATTTTTGAAAAAAGTAAGTACATACAATTTTCTAAAATTAAAAAATAAATGCGTAGTTAGGAAGGAACAAAAACGGAGGCTAAGATTTTTGTTGTAATATAATGGCTGTTCTGCAAAAATTAAAATTAATTAGTCTAGGTAATTAAAACATGTATAAAATGGTATTTTGGGAAATTTTTATACGGTCGTGGAAAAAATATAGTATGTAACACATACATAAAGTGTTTTTTACTCATGGGATTGGCGCACTTGCCTAACAGCTCGTGCTGTCAAACTTTCCATTCGTAAAAAAATATCACTTTATGCACTTGTTACATAAATTACTATATTATACATGTTTGTAGTACAGTGTCAAAAAATAATCATAATATCTTAGTTACATTTAAGAAATGTTTCTCTAAACGTTAAGTACCCCCATTTTGTCCGACTTTCTCTAGGTATTAAAGAACTATGACTATTTCTCTATAATTTTTAAACTCAAAAATATCAAATATACCAAAATATCATTTTTATGTATTTTATTTTTGCAAAACACAATATTTATTCACCTGGGCAAGATGTAGGAATTCCATTAAAGCTCGAGGATTGGAATTCCACTTGGGACATCACTCACGTTGTAAGAATGCAAAAGCCGAAGCGGTTTGTATCGCCCTATGCTGGACTGTTTGCAAAAAGGGAAGACCGCAACTCTTTGGGGAGCCGTCCTGGTAAAATTACATTCTTGTCGGCCTCGTCCGCTCTGAATGTTGCAAAGTAAATGTAAATAGATACAGACGAATAGTAAAAAAAACCTTTTTCTGTGGAATATTTTAAAAGTAACGCAAATTTTTTTATCCCAGGGGTCTAAGGTGTGGAAAATGAACTATTACAAAAGTATATTTTTATCAAATTTGCGACACGAGCAGAAATAATGTATAGTTATATGCAGCAAAAACAGAAGCGGGCTTTAAATATTATTTTTCCATGACCGTTAAAAAAAATGTGTTTTTTAATCGTTAACATGAAGGTAAAGTACTCCATTCTAGTACACTACATAAAGTGTTAAAGAACGTAACTTTTTGTAACACTTTAAACCTTTTTTTTACACTTTGAATTAGTGTTTTGTTTTAATGCCCACTACAGTAAACTTAAATATCAATTTATGCAATGTAACAGTAAACGCGACATCAACTGAATCAAACGGTCGGGTTACCTTTGATTTCGTCATTATTTATTTTAGTTCATGTGTCACTAGTTTTAAAATTTGACAGTTTGCAAATAAATTTAATAGAAATTATTGAAAACTAATAGTAATAATGAATTTGGATTACTAAGAAATTGAAAAGGAAATTAATACTGTTTAAGTATTATTTTTGCAAAAGTAAGAACATACGATTTTCTAAAATTAAAAAATAAATGCATAGTTAGGAAGGAACAAATAAGGAGGCTATAATTTTTGTTGTAATATAATGGCTGTGCTGCAAAAATTAAAATTAATCAGTCTAGGTAATTAAAACATGTATAAAATGGTATTTTGAAAATTTTATATACGGTCGTGGAAAATATATATACTTATTTAGTATTATTTCTACAAAAAGTAAGTATATACAATTTTCTAAAATTAGATAATAAATGCATAGTTATAAAGAGGATAATTGTCTCTTAAAAATAAGGGGCTAAGATTTTTTGCACTATAATGGCTGTGCTGCGAAAATTAAAATTAATAAGTTTAGATAATTCAAACATGTATAAAATGGTATTTTGAAAAAATTTTATACGGTCGTGGAAAAAATAGAGTATGTAACTCATGCATAAAGTGTCTTTTTTACTCATGGGATTACCGCACTCGCCTAAAGGATCGTGTTGTCAAACTTCCCATTCGTAAAAAAAAGTATCACTTTATGCACTTGTTACATAAATTACTATTTTTGTGTGGAATATTCTAAAAGTAACGCAATTTTTTATCCCAGGGGTCTAACGTGTGGAAAACGAACGTATATTACAAAAAGTATATTTTTATCAAATTTGGGACACGAGCAGAAACAATGTATAGTACGCGCCACCGTTAATTTATTTGTCGGCAAATATGCAGCAAAAACAGAAGCAGGTTTTAAATATTATTTATGTTTTACACAAAAAGAGTTTTTCAATGACTAATTACATTATTTATTCGCAATATAAAAAATAAGTTGCACCTGTACCTGTATACGTAAGTAGATAATGACTGGTGTTAAGTTTGACTTTGATGTTTCTATCAGTTAGTCAGTTGGCATTTTTATTTAACGATTTGCTCAAAATGGAAGAAATTCCACAAAATATAAGAAAAAAGGCCATAAAAGCGACCGAAAATCTTTTGCCAGTTAAATCAAGGCAACAGTATGATCGGGAGTATGGCATATTTGGTATTTGGAAAGATGCGAACGCAATTCTTCAAATAACCGAAACCGTTTTAATGGCATATTTTCAGGAACTGGTAAAATAATGATTTTATTTTAATACATATGTTTAACAAACTTTATTATTTTTAGTCGGAAAAATACAGTCCGAACTCTCTCTGGACCAAATATTCCACCCTAAAGTCTACGTTGATGGTCTATGAAAATATAGACATTTCGCAATACCATCGTCTCATATCTTTTTTAAAAGTTAAGTCGAAAGGATACGTCCCGAAGAAGTCTAAAGTTTTGGAAGGAGAACAAATATTAAAATTTATTAAGAATGCTCCTGATATCTACTTGTACTCTTGTATACAAAGTCATATTGGTAATGGGTGTTTTTGGAGGTTTAAGACGAGATGAGTTGGTCAAAATGACTATTGATGACATTGAAGAAAGGGGAACATTCTTGGTTATAAAGGTACCAGAAACTAAAACTTCAACTTCAAAAAGTTTTACTATCATTGAAGAAGATTAAGGCGCTTTAAATTTAATAAAAAAGTACACAACATTAAGACCAGCTGGAATAAAGGAGCGAAGATTCTTTCTTACCTATAGAAACGGTCGATGTACAGTACAACCCATTGGAAAAAATACTATAGGAAGCGTCCCAACATTGATCGAAAATTTTTTAAAATTGGATAATGCAGAAGCTTACACCGGCCACTGTTTGCGTCGCACATCGTCAACTTTACTTGTTGAGGCAGGTGCTTCGTTTGAAATGCTAAAACAACATGGGAAATGGAAAAGCTCTTCAGTAGCTGAAGGATATATAGAAGAAAGTATTTCATCCAAAAACAAAGTAGCCAAAATAATTGCCAATTCAGTTAATTCCGAGGTTAATTCCGTTCGACTATTGAAAATTCTTTAATGGACTGTTCTTCTATACAAAATAGCGTTAGTGCTACCACCGCTGCTACCATCACAAAAAACACCGACCATTCTATAGTGGGATCAGCTACATTTTCCGGGACATTTCAAAATTGTAATTTTTATTTTGGAAATAAAGTTTAATTTTTAGTATTGTTTAAAAAAAATTATTTTTTGGATAAACTTGATCTTTATTGTGAGAGAAATAAAATTGGATAAGCAATAAAATTTCCATATTTGCGCATTAGGGCATTATAAGCGGCATTATCATAATGCCCGTTTATAATGCCCTAGGTGTGATAGCAGGTATTATTGCTACCATAACATATTCCGTTTCTAAGGTATTACAGATCAATAATAGATAATAATAGGGTAATACATAAAGCATTGTATGCACCACGGGCTTTACTGTAACTTTACATAGTAACGCCCTTGATACATAAATAGCTATTATTTTTTCTTAAACAAATAAATAGGTACATAAATTTCTAAAAAATCTATTTATAAAACATACAGAGTCAGCCAAATATACATAATAGTACAGGAAATAAAGCATTTAACCTGGCAATTTTTTGGTCCTGCAGGGATCGACCTGAAATTTTAACAAAAGATGAGAAATAGCCCATGGTACAAAACCTATATCGAACGGAAGAGCGCCAAAACCCTGGGCGTGGTTGCCACCCCCTGATAGAAATTTTTTATAATATTTTAACAACAGAAATTGATTGAAAAAATGATTCTAAGCAAGAAATGATCTTTATGTTTTTTTCGATAAACAAATACTTTTCGAGTTATTCGCGATTAAAAGTAATAATTTTAGACAAAAAAAAACTACGTTTTTAGTGGGGTTTTCGCGAGTAACTCAAAATTTATGCATTTTAATAAAAAAACTACCGAAAGCAAAAATGTAGGCTTCAAAAGATTAACAAAATTGTTTTATTGTAATTTTTTACCAATACGCACAAATATTTGACGTTTTAATGGATAGCTTTTTTCCTTAAATGTAAAATTTAATAGTTTTAAAGTAAAATAACGGAAACATGCTGCATATTTTAAAGAAAACTCATATAATCCTTTTGAAGTACCTAATGAGGCCTTTTTTTTCTAAAAAGAAAAAAATTTTTAGCATAAAAAGTGAGCGAGTTATGAGAAAAATAAGGTAAGTATTGAATTTTTCTACGAAAAAAATCAATGAAGACAAGCCCCAACGACTCCCTAACTACTATTGACGTTTATTTTTTGCAGTTCTCTTTATACAGGTATTTATAATGTATTCAAGAAGTGTGGTCAATTTTAAATGCTTAATTTTAGAAAAATTTCATCTTAAAGTAAAAACAATTATTTACAATCTCATTACATTACATTTTTTACCCTTTTTTTCTAAAGTTTTAAATTGGAGATTTTTTAATTACTAAATTTTTTCTGTGCACAGGTTTTCTGTACAGTGAATATCTGGCGAGACGTAGTTCTTTAAAACCCTCTATTTACGAACGAGCACCACCCTTTTCGAGCCCTTTAAACTCACTCCTTTAAAAACCAGGAAATCTTAAGGAATTTTACTTACGGAGCCTTATAGATATTAAAAATCCCTACGAAAAACCTTTTAAAAAAACTTTCTATCAATAAAAATAAAGGAAATACGTAAAATCGAAAAATTCGAATAAGCCGGTACAATTTACCGGGGCCTGGGCTTAAGAGGGGGCCTCGCAGGCTGGGCAACTTATTATTTTTTACCAATAAATAATTGTAGGAAAAAATACCATGGTATGAGGTCTGACTGTTAGTTTGTGATAATTTTAAAAAATAACAGCGCACTAAAAATAGTGTAGGAGATGTTTTCTTGCCTCCTAAATACAAATTATTGGTCAGAATTTGACCATCAGGTCACAATATTTCCCTAGTCAGAAAAAACCGAAACAAATTTATAAAGTCGATGTTTTTTACGATTTTTGAAAATTAAAAGGTAATTGAGCAAAACCGACTACTGTTTCGTGATTAGAAAGCAAAATACGAATCTAATGATCCGATACTTTTTTCTTTGTAAATTTGTGGTATGTTTTGATAACTTTTTGTTGTTTTTTTTACTTTAATTTTGTGGTTAAATTTTTATAATAGATTATTTTGATAATAATTTATTAGACAGAAGGGATTTAAAGGTCACAACTATTTTTAGGCAGCTTTTAAAAGATATTTCAACAATATTTTCTTAGGAAGAATAAACTAATAACCCAGAAGTTTTTCAGCATAGTTTTACGTCAAATTCGTATTTTGCTTTCTGATCACGAAAACGTCCAGTAACATTAATATAGAATTAATTAAAAATGAATAATAAAATAATACTTCCTGTGGAGCTAACCCGCCCCATATAGGATGCGGCGTTAGCTCACACAACGAAAAGCATTTTTCATAAGCTCTCCAGAGAGGTGCCACATAAGAAGTGTTGCAATTTAAGATTATATATCCCATACATCTATTTTTGTTTTTTAAACCTACAATGACTTTACCTATATTACCACTGCATTTAAAAAAATACTTTAGTCATTTTTTACCAACACATTATTTTTAGTATGGATGGTTTGCAAATACATTAGTCTACGGAGACTAATTGCTAACAATTCTGCCAAACAAAATTTTACATATTCACGTCTACCTATATTTACAAAGAAAAAAAACTTCTTAAAGGAGCTTATGACTTATTATTTATAAACACTTACACTGCCCATCTGGTAACCAGCGCTAATTATAGTAACACACCTTTATACACAAACGACGAACAAACTGTCATTTCGCAACCAAGCAACTGGCCAAGAGGTGCTGTTTTCGTGGTAAGTACCTATTTCTGTTTGTTATTTCCTCATTATGAAATAGACCAATCAAAAACCACCATTTTTTGAATAAATTTTGTTTAGATAAGTGTTTAAACCACAAGTGCTCTTTAACCGTGAATAAATTTCTATCATTCAAAGTAGTCAGAATTAAAGGAAAATGTGAAACTTTGTTCTTGGTAAAATTCTGTGTTGTTGGCTTTAAATTAACTTTTTCAGAAAATAATCTAGCCGTATATACGGCCCAAATATATTTTTTTGCTAGATTTCTATGCAAATAGTTTCATTAACAATATTTTTTAAAAACCCTTGACCGCTTCGCGGTCTCATGTTTTTAATAAATTATTGTATATTCAACTAATTTTCATGAAAAATCTTACTTAAGATATGTTGGGTAGTTTAATAGATTAAATTTTTAGTCCTGTGATATAATATATGATAATATTTAGGCGATTTTCGTACAAGAATACATTGTGTAAAAAAATATATTTTTAAATCGCGTGCGCAAAGTAGGTAGTTACTTTGCGCTCAGCACCCATTTGCGTGCTTCAAGTTGCGTAGATAATCTTACTTAAAAAAAAGTTTGTAAATAGTTGTTAAAGCAACAACAAATAACAGTCAACAGTGAGAAACACTCTGTTATTCCCATTAAAAGGACGGCTATGGCTAACTTTTTGAATTTTTATTGTCAAAAAACTTGAATTTTAAAATATTTTTAGGTACTGAATAGAAATTTATTCAGATTTTTCCAAGACACTCATAAAAAGAGTATTGCTTCTAAAACTTGCGAAAAGTGTGTTTTCCGCACTTAAAGCTTGTATTTGAACTTCGCTTCGTTAGTATTTAGGTTTTTAGCCTTCTTGGATTATCAAAAGATATACCGGATACCGATTTAGCTATGTAAAAAGGTATATAGGCTAAAAACTCAACAACAAAGCAGGATCAATGCACAGTGCGTTATACGATAAGGATTTTGGGACAAAAATGGTATCAGTCTTATTGCACGACAATAGTTATGTTAATTATTAATTAAGTAAGGTACAATGCTCTGCTAATACAAAAAGCAATACTGGTTTATTTTATTTACCACATATTAAACATTTAAGTTCCTTTAAAAATAATAGTTTTGGTATTCTTGTCAACATATCAACAACTAGGTGCGGTATGGCAGCTTGTTTACATGAGGGAATTATTTATTTAATCTCTACCTGTTGGAATTCTGCACACGTTAGATTGTTGTTTTTCCATGTATTGCTAGTAAACCTTTTGACTAAGCTGATGCTGTCTAAAAAAACCTAATTTAAAAATAGTGGTAAAAAATAGTGGTCTACAGCCGTTTTAAAAAATAAGACCGTATACAGTGCGAATGTAATACGTAGTCATTCTCTCTGCCAATTTTTAAATCGTGTAAGAAATTAGAGTCGGGCAAAATTTTAGTAAAGTTTTGACCTATTAATGACTTCTTTATTTCCCAGGTGCCCGGGTACAAGAGGCACTATAAAAATAGGATCATAATATATGATATTCTCTTTAACCATCTTTAGATGGAAGATTTGTACATCGTGTTTAAACATAAGAACAAGAAACGTTTTGGTAATTTCAAATTTAAAGAGATGATGAAATCCTGGAAAAATCAAGAGAAAACCTCAAATTTTATTGGACGTACTGGGTGGCGCCTTTTCGTTGACCTTGCAGGGTATAGCGAAAACTAAAAGAGGTAAAACGAATCTGATTACTCAATCTCGATTTTAATTTTTAAAACAAATTTAGTAGTAAATTAACAGGGCTTACTTGATTTGTTTTGGAGTTACAAAGTGTTTTTCAAATTTTGTCAATTTGGCCTGCCATTTGTAACTCGCTTGATATTAGGGATAGAAAAATAATGAAAATAGGAAAGTTTTCGGTATTTTTACATAGAACTTAGAGGTGTACCTATAAATTTTTTATTTAAAAGTTATAATCAAAGTTGTTTTTTTTAATGAAACATCCTGTATATTTTATCACCCATAGACAGGTTGCCTTTAAAGCCAAAAAAATTGCAGAAGTTCGATAATAAAATGGCATTTTTTAAATAAAACATCCTGTATATATTTCGACCATTAAAAAGACATTTTAAAAACCTTCAAGAATTTACCACATTTCAAATAATTTTCTCAAACCGTTTTCGAAATATAAGCTTTCAAATGTGGTAGTTTGTTAAACCTCTTTAAAATAATTATGCAACAGTAATATATTATACAGAATGTTCCATTTAGAATCCAAACTTTGTGTTTTGACTTTAAAATAAAATTTAATAGAAAAAATACAGGTATTGGCGATTTTATCTACCGATGGGGGCGCTGCTAAACGTTAACAAAGTCGAAAAAAGCAGGTAATAGGCAGAGTAAAGGTAGCACATTTTCTTTACTTGAAACCAATGATTAACAATTTCAATTTTATATTTCTATAAGTTTCTTTTATTTTTGTCTTGTATTTTTATTTAACAGATCCCATTGTTTCAACCTAGATCAGAGAAGTTAGGCCTACGATTTAAAGAATTCAAGTTGTTTAACAAGATCATTTTAATAAACCTGAGTCAGAAAATATGATATTATTGTTAAGCTAGTGGTCCATGATTCCATGGTCCATATTCGATGGGTGCTTTTGATTTTGTAAAAACACCCTAGGTCAGCTAATTTATCCCTTTTTCTACCAATTCAAACTATTTTTGTGTCAACAAGTACGATCTGTAGTGGAACGTCACACAAAAATCCCAAATTACAGCAATTATAAAAAAGGCTTGTACACAAAATTGTGACGTGATAGCAATAAACTAAATTCAGATGTATAATTAGAGCCCTTAATGCTTCATGTTTATCGCATTTCTATTTAAAGGAGGATTTTGTTGCAGACCAGTGTTATTATAGAAATGTTATCGCTTAAGTTTTGTAACAAAACCAAATAATACTTAATTTAAATGTGTTTTAATTTTTCGAAAAACTATGCTTAAACTAGACTTACATGCCCTAAATTCTTGACTAATGCTAAAAACAGACGAAGCTAATTTATCCCTCTTTCTACCAATTCAGAACTGTTTTTGTGCCTAGAAGTACGATCTGTCCAGAATAAATTGGTATTTATGCAAGAACGTCACACAAAAATCCAAAATTTAAGCAATTATAAAAAAGGCTTTTACACAAAATTGTGACGTGATAGCAAAAAACTAAAAGCAGATGCATAATTAGAGCCCTTACTGCTTCATGTTTATCGCATTTCTATTTAAAGAAGTTCAAATATATAGTCGATTTGAAAATGAGAAAAAGTAATAAACCCTTATTAAATGTGCAAAACCTGTACAAGGTGGTCTTACTAATCTTTGGAACAAATTTTATATACCTGTAATGGTTTTGTTCACTTGACACGTATACCTCACCCCGTAAAGACATGATAAGACTCGGAATACAATGAAAACCCTTATTTTATTGTGTGTACCTGAGGATTTGCCTGCGGTCATAGGCGCAGCTTCAGGTAATTTTACTAAATATTAAATTTTTTATTTTTTTAAGGTAGGTTTGCTAAATAAGTAAATATAATATTTAAAACTAAAGTTTAAATTGAATAAAAATTATAAATTTATTTAAAATAAAGGTTCATTTTATGTTGAAAATTTTTATTTTATAAATATTATATTTGGTACACATACAAAACTTTATTCTAAACTTAATAATTATATCTAATTATCTAACTACTGTGTAAAAATAATAATAAACAAATATTACAGTCAATACTCATTCTCGCTATAGGAAAGAGACAAATCGGAGGAACTTTCGTCGTTTCCTACGTTTATAATGAGTGGTTCGATTGTTTCGTCTATGCAGTAATCTAGGTCCCACATTTTTTCTTCAATTTCTCTAACATGTGCAATACATTTGGACCACTTTTCTAAATCTATTTCACTTACGGCCTTTTTGAATAGCACCTGAACATCTTCCATTTTAAATGTGGTATTATGTCTTGCCACGTAACTTTTTATTTGTGCCCATATTAACTCTATCGGATTAAGTTCACAGTGGTATGGGGGCAGTCTAAGTACAGTCACATCACGATTTTTTGCCATTTCATCTATAACATATTTGGTAAAGCGGTGTTTATGCTCCTGGACTTTTGGCAGAAGTTCTCGTTTCACCAAAATTTCTTCAATGTTTATTTCTTTTTCCAAAAGCCACCGCATTATTATATCTGCTTTTTTCCATGAACTAGTCGGTAACTTTTCACACTGTCTCGAATGATAGCTGGCGTTGTCCATAACGATTACCGAACCTAAGGGTATTAGATCCAGCATTTGTTCAAAATATTCTTTAAATACATCTGCGTTCATTCCTTCATGATAATCAACTGTACGTTTTGATTGGAATGTTAATAAACCATCTTTTACGAAGCCGTCACTACTACCAATATGGATAATAATAAGCCTTTTTTCTTTTCCTGAAGGTGTTTTTAGGCCAGTAGATAAACCCTCCATGAAAGCTTGACAAGGCGAAGTTATATTTTTATCTTGCCACATTTTACCAACTGTGTAGCCTTCATTTAACCAGTTTTTATCTAGATAATATATTTTTCTATTTTCACTCCGGAATTTTTAATGGATTTTACGTATTTCATTCTCTAGCAGACAATTTCAGTCCTCTCAATCAGCAGATATTTCCTATTTTGTTTTTCCCACTTAAAGTTCATTTCCCGTAGAACTTTCCACAACTTATATCTTCCAATTTTGGGCACATTTTCATCACTTTGAATGCTTGCTAGGACTTTATCCAAGGTTGGGATTTGATTATTAAAATAGAACGCATGCACTTTCTTTCGTATTTCGTTTTTGGCCAAGTCGTCGACAATTATATTAGGTTTTTCTGGAGCCGATTTCGGTTCTTTCAAATCGCTCCACTTTTCTTCACGTAAAAGTCTATATATAGTAGATTTTCCAATCCCTGTCATGTTTGAAGTCATTTTCACTAGACTTTCAACACTTCATTCATGGTTTTGAAATTTAAGGGCCTTGCATACGTTGAGTATTATAATTTTCTCGTTGATGCATAAAGCCGACTTAGTTTTCCTTTTAACTGGGACAAAACTCGAAACGGTTTCCATTTTTGACAATTTAAGATATAACTTTCTGATAATAAGATGACGCAATGTGACAACTCTAAGATCAGTTTCAAACTGGTGCTTAAATAACACCATAGAGTCGTAATATAAGCATTAAACAGGTACTAAGGGAGAAATTAAGGGAACCTAAAAAATAATAGTAAATACAAACGGAGGTAGAAAGTGTTTAATTACTGTCGAGAGAAAAGGATGGTTTAATAAGACGCGTAGCGCCGAGGGCAGGTACTAAGATTACCTTAATAATAAAAGTACATTACAAACCGGGGTAGAAAGTGTTTAATTATTGTCGAGAAAAAAAGGATGGTTTAACGAGGCGCGTAGCGCTGAGGATAACCATTTATCGAGACAGTAATGAAACTTTTACCGAGGTTTGTATACTGTTTAATTTACAACCAGGTTTTTTAAAAATATTTTTGTTTTCTTTAATTAAAATTGTGTTAAATGATTTTTAATTTGTCAAATAATAAACCCACCAGATATTTATCGCGGGTGGAGGTGTCACAAAGATGCCTAAAATATCAGACAAGATGTCAAGTTGGCAAATTTTAAATTTTTGGACGAAACTTTCCTCTTGGGCCGAAAGTAAAAGTCAGAAAAGTTTCACTCTTAAACAGTCGAAAATGTTAACATTACATAAAGGTTGTAAATAAAAATATTTATTGCACGGCTAAAATAAATATTTATCGCACGCCTCTGAAAGGAGCCGTCAAATATTATTTATTACTTTCTCTCATTTTCAAATTGAGATAGTACCAAAACCAAATAGTACCTAATTTAAATGTGTTTTTATTTTTTTAAAAACCATGCTTAAACTAGACTTACATGCCCTAAATTCTGGACTAAGGCTGAAAACACACGAAACGGAGAGCCGCGATTGCTATACTAATATCATGAAGGTCTGGCCACACATAACTGCAGCAAGCCTGCAGCGGAGCTCAGCCGTGCGTCTCGCTTGTAAAATCAAGGAGGAAGCCGGGCAATTTAATAATAAACTTACTATTTTCCAATAACGTAACGAAAGTTCCAAAGTGTTTTTTTTTGTTTAGGTCTAAGGACTGCTCAAGTTTCCTTAACAAAATAAGGAAGATTTTACGGAAAGTTTAAAGGCCTGACTGACCTCAGAACTGAGTTTAAACCTGCTTTTGTACAGCTGATGCCTTACAGGCAAAGCTAGGATTTTCAAATTGATTTATCTAAAACCTGAGACACGATACCCACACATCAAAATACATACAGTGTGTCCCAGGATAGTTGTTACAAGAGGACAAATGGGCCAAAAATTTTTTGAATATCAATCGGCATTTTGGGAAAATGAGTCGCATGGTCTAAAACAAAAAATACAAAATTTTACTTTGATTGGTGTTATACCAATTTAAGTATAAGTTATAAGTAAAAATATGAAAACTGCTTAGGAGTAAAGTACTCTTATTTTTAAAATAGAACAAATTGTTATTAGTGTTGTAAAAAATTCAATTTCATGTCAAAATTTAAAGTTAAAGCATTCGAGAAAAAACATGTTTTTGTCATTTTTTTACCATATTTAGCATCAACACCTAAATATCCGACACGCCAATCAAAAAATCAATTTATCAAAAATTGCGCTGCAAAAAATCGCTGCTCCGAAATTCGCAATCTTGTCGCTTGTTCCTCTCCACTCTAGTCGCTCCCTTACAGGACGACCAAACTAAAGAGCAACAAGCGTCAAGCGTGTTATTTGCGGAGGAGCAGATTTTCGCATGGCGAAGGCTGCATGTTAATTTTCGCTCGCCCGCTGGGTGTCGGTGTGGCCACTTGCAATTACAAATTAGGTTTAAAAAAACCGCTTAACAATTTACCATGCCACCCTTGCACTGCAAAAAATCGCTCCTTCTCTAATCGCATGCTTGTCGTTCGCGCGTCTTCAGTCTGGCCGTTCGTGAATTTAAGAGCAACAAGCGACAAGCGTTCGATTTTGGGGAAGCGATTTTTGCATTGCGAAGGCTGCATGTCAATTTTCGCCCGCCCGGTGGGTGTCGGTGTGGCCACTTGCATTTACGCATTAGATTTTGAAAAATCGGCTTAACAATTTAACATGTGGCAGTGAAAATTGCTCTGCTCAGCTTTTGGCAAATACTTTATAATTCTAAAATATAGATTCAATACCTGTACCTACTATGAAGTGATGGGACTAATAATTACCAAATATCTTTTTTGAGTGGCCATTTTTCCTTAAAATAAAAAAAGTTACATATAGTGGTTAGAGCATTTTCTTACAGCTATTTTAAAAATATTTTGAATGATAACATTGGTGATAATATACAATGTCAAAAAGTTGAATTTTTAAATGAAACACCCTGTGACATGTATATTAATTAAAAAGATGTTTGGAGGAGCTTTAACACAATACAACATTATTTATATCCAACTTTATTAGTTTCAGAAATATGAAACCAATCATAATTTTTGGTAATGACTAAAGTACAATTTGAAAAAACCTTGGGTTTATTCCTTAATTATTTTCCGAAAAAAGCCTATGTTGAAATTTGAAACTTATCGGTTTTGATATTTTCGTAAAATCTGGCTTACTAACAATAAAAATGCAGTTTTAGGAAAAGCTCGTGAACATTGCATTGCTTGCATATTACTTACAATAAACGTTGTGCATGCGCATGAAAGTTTAAGAAGAATGGTTAAATTAACTTTCTCTGTATATTTACTAAAATATAATGATTCTTTTAATAATAGATTAATAAATTCTTATTATTTAGTCATAAAATACCTTCTTACTTTTTATTGCTAGATTTTTATTAGCTCGGCAATAAATAAAATATTATCATTATTATCGCCATTTATTGTATTGTATTTATCATGTTGTTTTTAAATCAAATCGCAGCACAAATCGTAATAAAATCAAAATCTTTTAATTGTATGAATTATAGTAGCATAATCCGTGTTCAAACACCATATTAGATTCGCTTACTCTTATAAAAGGGCCGCCATTTGAAAACGAGACGATGCGCACTTGGACCATTTAATACGCTCGGGCACTTTAATTTTTAATCTTAGGGGAAAATATTTTTTGTCACTTTTACCCCCTGAACTGCAACACTTACACACCCCCAAAATCTTAAATCGAGAGAGGTGTTGATTGATACCTTTTTTAAAGGTCTCTGGACCCTCGTTATAGCTGCTAAGTTTGGAGTCTCTACTATTATTTCTGTTGATATGACAGGTTGTAATAATTTTTATTTTTATATTACACAGGTCTACAAAATAAAAAAAAGTGGTCTGTGCTGGGTATCAAACAAGGATTTTTCAACATGGCTTGCGCCGCTGAACACGAATCTGAAGGTCCAACTGCAAAAACGAACATTGCGGGAGCACCTCAATTTAAAGGCTTTTTGATACTTTATTTAACTCCACTTTGTTTTTAGAAATCAGTCGAGCCGATCCAGACTTACAACCATTTGAATTTTTGGCTTAAATACTATATAAACAGTGCGGTTTTAATGGTATTGGCTTATAAGTTCTGGAACAGCTGGGCCGATTTTGAAAAACAAAGTGGCGAGAGTATTAAAGGGCCTTTAAAATGAGGTGATACACAACGCCCCTTTCAATAAAACAATTTGCTAGTGCCCCATTGGTCCCCGCAATTTGTTTTTTTGCAGTTTGACCTCTAGTTTTGACTTCAGATTCGTGTTCAGCGGCTAAAAATATGCTAGAAAATCTTTGTCCCCCAGCACATACCACTTTTTTTTATTTTGTGAAGCTGCGTTATTTTAAGTAGCAGCAAGATATTTTAAACTAAAAGATTATGATAAAGAGTAAAACATACTGAGATGTCACATAATTTTTTTAGCGAGAGTGTGATTCACCTTCACGATTAAAAGGTGAATTTTCAAATTAAATAATATCTTATTTCAAAGACCGTTTAACTCTTATCATGTCATCTTAGTTCAAGGGGTGAAAGTAAAAAAAATGTTTCCCACCAAAATCAAAAATTGACGGGTCGAGCATTTTTTCTTAAATGACCAGAAGTGTTCAAATTTAACTATGTTTCGTTTTGAAATGGCCAAAATTGTATATGGGTAATGGTCGTGCCATCAATTGTTTTTTAAATGTGTAAAATAATCTTACCTTTTTGCGCATTTTTTTTGTACAATAATAAATTACTTAGTAATGACGTAATAAATTAAATAGTTTTTTTGTTGTTTTAAACTAAAACAAATTAAAATGGAAATATACATACTGGCTAACAACATTTTCTCCTCAATATCCAGGAACCCCTATATCTGGGATGGCGAACCTTTATATATCAGCATGTGTAAAAAGAATATAAATGATATCCTACGCGTGTCATGAAATACTTTTAAGTAAGTAAAAATTTAGAAACAAAAAATTGCCAAAAAGATGTCTTTATTTTTGCTTAAAAACCAAAATGAGTGTTGTATTTAAACTACCAAGTATAGGCAATTAAAGATATATTACACATGCCTTAATAGGTGACAGCAGATAATTAGAAATTTGTCGAAAATAAATTATTCCGTATCAGCACGTAATGATTTACATTTTATTTTTTTATTTAAAATTGGTAAGTTTAACGAAAAATAAAGAAGGTAGAAAAGTTTCCGAATAAAACATTCTATCTAAATTCGTTGATCCAAATTTATATTCCTTTGAGGTTATTGTGTTAATGTTCTCTTTAAATTTGCGTGAGCAAGAACAATAGGGAAGTTTATTTCCAACAACTTTCAATAACTCTAAAAATGTAAAAATATTTAAAAGTGTATTTTTATTATAGCCATATTTTTGAAATTTTATTATTGTGGCGCTTTTTGCTTTTTCAGGTGAAAACTAAAAACCGTTATTTTTTAATATTTTTGTACCGCAATATCTGGGGTTAACTTTTGACTTTATCTTTATAAAGCAAACAACGTTTTATATTGATAGATATCTACGATCATTGGTTCATAAAGATACTTTAATGGTTAGCTTTTTCCTCTAAATGTAAAATTTGATAGATTTAGAGTAAAATATCAGGAAAATGCATATTTTAAAGAAAACCCAGAGAACTTTTGTGAAGTACCCAGTCAAGACCTTTTTTAAGTTTTAGCTCTGATAATTTAGTGAGGTATGATAAAAATAAAGTCAGTATTTAAGTTTCTTTCTACGAAAAAATCAAGTTAAGACAACCCTCTCAACTAACTCCTAGTTTATAGACCTTACCCTTTCAATTTTCTTTTATACATGTACTAATAATACGTCTAAGAAGTTTAAATGCCTAATTTCAGGAAAAATTAAGCTTTGAATGAGAAACGATTTTGCACCATTTCATATTTTTCACCCTTTTTCTAAATAACTTCGAAAATACTGGACGAAAGGAAAAAAAGTATCAAGTTTTGAAATGCAGCTTTCCTAATCCCAGAAAACTTTTACAAAAACTTTCTATCATTAACAATAAAATCAATTTTCTTCGAAAATTCGAATAGGCCACTTCGTACCATATTAATCTACATATACTTTTTTAAATACGCGTTTTAGATTGGTTAAACTCTTGGATGTATTATTAATACATGTATAAAGGGAATTGTAGAAGAGTGAAGGTCAGCTTCAATCTAGGGTTAGTTAGGAGGTTATTTTTATTTTTCGGTAATAAAATAATTTTCTGACCTTATCTTTAGTTATAACTCACTCAATTTTTATCCCAGAGACTTCTGTTTTTTTTTAACAAAAGTCTAATTATGTACTTTCAAAAGGGTTAAAAAAATTCTTAAAGGATGCAGAATTTTTCCGTTTGACTTTGAATCTATTAAATTTTTCATTTGATGAAAAACGCTAACAATTAACACTCCGTATCTCAGCTCGTATTTGATTATAATAAAAAAAAATTGTTTGTCTTTTAACACCTAGAATTTTGCTTTACATTTTTAATTAAATGCAAAATTTTCGAGTTGTACGCGAAAAATCCATTAAACCGTCGATTTTTAGTTGAAAAATTGTTACTTTAACCGCAAATAACTTCAAAAATATTAGTGTTAGGAAAAAAATTATGAAACAGTTCTTGCTAAGAATCACTTTTTGATTGATTTCTGTGGTTAAAATGTGATAAAATGTCCACCCCCTAGGAGTTGGCTGAACCATCCATTAGGCTTTAGCCCTTCGGATCGATATAGCTTTTGATCCTGGGGCTACTCCCTACCTTCTGGTAAAGGCTAATGTCAATCCACGCAGGACGAAAAATTGCCAGGTTATACCTTTTTTTGATCTTTATATCCTGTACTAACTCCCAATAGAATAGGTTATGTATATGGTACAGTGTGGTCCATTATGTGCAACAAATGAAAACTTTTTATTTGTAATTTTGTCAGAAAATTTTATTCTTTATAAAAGTTGGTGCATGGTCTGAAACTGCATTAGCAGTAGTTAATGCAAAATCTGCTTAAGAGTAAAGATACCCTTATTTTAAAAAATACAACAAATTGTTAATTAAAAAAGTTATTTAAAATCAAAAGTTATGCCTAAATACCGAGTCATGGCCTCCTATTCAATATATTTTTTTTAAATTTTAAATTAACCATGTATTATACACATTTTTATTATTTTGATTCAATGTTTCTTTAAAGCACTTTCAGCCAACTGACTTTTTAAACAAATTTAATCAAATCACGGCGAATTTGTAATATTGAACTGAATTTATGTTTGCTTCTAGCTTATCAACCGCATAGTGCTTCAAGTTTGTTGCCCAGGAAGGATATTTAATAGAGCCCTAAAATTACACAAATATGCTTTTTACTAAGGCTAATATATTATTAAATCGTAAAATGTCTGTAACAAAAATGCTACTTCATGAACTCCTTTTGAGCCAAAAATACAACAATTTATTGCAATCTCTGATTAGTCGACAAAATATTTTATTTTATTAAATTTAAAAAAAAGAGATCTGTATAGGAGGTTTTCTTTTTAGAAATATAGCAAATCAAACGCTATGTCACTTATATTTGTGAAGCTAGCTTAATCTAGAGGTGCCACCTGTAGTTTTGCTTTGGTTCAAAGTGTCATTACTTTTTCCTTTGTATATTCTGATTCTAGTGAATAATTTTGATATTCTCCCACATTTTCGCACAGGTGTTATTAGGTATGCCTGACAAATATCGCATTAGAAGCAACCGATTCTGAGATATTTTAGATTAAAACGTTTTATTTCACACAAAAAATCTACGCATATCTTTAGGCCACCCACTCTAAAATGTACAAAATACATTAAAATACAAAGGATGTAACCCAATTTGCCTTTGTTAAAAAATGAATCGTTTGCGAGATATAGGGTCTCTAAGCAAAATTGATTGAAAATTTGACACCCTGTATCTTGCCAACCAGCAACCCTTTATCCAGATAAGTAAGCATTACTTCGTTGTATTTTGGCCCAAAGAATTTGTGCCAGATACAGCGGGAATGGATTATAATGGCCAACTTTAGTATGGAATAAAATGTTTAATCTAAAATCCTTAAAACAGTTGCTCTTAATGATATTTACCCAGTACAACTTGTTTGTGCAAAAACTTTAAATAAATAAAAATTCCATATTAAAATTATAATATAAAGAAGCAACAAAAAGTTATGACACTTTGAACCTAAGCAAAGGACTGCAGGTGGCTCCCTTTATATTTAACGAAAAATATTACCATATTTCGATTCCTCAATTTGAATAACCTTTTAGTACTTAATTTTGTAAAAACATAGTTTATTTTTATATAACTAAAATAAAATAGGAACTCTTGGCACCCAGTATTTTGCAAACTATTAACTCTTAGCAATGCCAATATCCAAAACTTTTGTTAAAGAGTCGAATTGGAAATAAATCATATAGGTATATTTATTTAATAATTTGTTACTCCACTTTAATCTCATTCATTCTAAGAGTTTCTAGTTCATGGGGATGCACCTTTATTTGAGACTTTAAGAACCAAAGCGGACCATTTCACAAATCAAAAGTTTTTCTTTTTTTTTGCAATTTAATTTTGCGCCCAGTTTGATCCCGCACTGAATAAATTCAATATTTAAAAGAAATATATTGCTTATGTTCCATTTAAATTAGTAAAGTTACCCTATATCGGAAAATAGTCCACTTTTGTTTTTGTGTTTCACAACAAAATGGCGAGGATTGATATAACTTTATTTGTTCCAAATCTATCTCGCGATCGAAATAGGTCGAAAATATAGTCATACATCCTGTATTAGGAACAAATATATGTCACCATAAAACTTATTATAATCGTTAACTTACTTATCTTGAAGTAATATATTTAATAACTTATAAGGTATAAAGTTAACTGTTTTTATTTTTGCTTTTCATTCTATTTAAACTTTTACCAAAAAATGTTATTTAGTATTTGGTTCATTACAGATTCCCTTCCAGATTTTTACGTAAACGTAAGTAACCCAGTCAATTTAAACAATAAATTTATGCCTTTAAGCCGAGTTTTTTAACAGTTCTAGGCTAATCTATTAATCCAAATATTTCCATAAATTTTTAAATTCTCACATAGTTTAACATTATAAAAATTAGCGCAAAAAATTACAGTATTACAGTGTACCTTATAAACCTGTTATCCAAAACAGTTTGTGTTTAGTTAGTTCTTGATTATTTATTATTCTAAATAACTTGGGATTCAAGGTAGCTTTTAAATAATTATATGTGCCTTTTGTGTGGCTATATACCACCTACCATAAGCGTTTGTATACGGGATTTCTAAACAAATGCGAAAAATTTTGGAAGGTGATTCGTTCATTCATTAGAGAAAAGGTTGTTTGATTTGAGTAAAGACAAAGTCAAAAAGTTAACCCCAGGTATTACAGCGGTACAAAAATATAAAAAAAATAACGGTTTTTAGTTTTCACCTGAAAACACAAAAAGCGCCACAATAGCTTTATCAAAATTTCAAAAATGCCGCTTGCTAATGAAAACATACGCTTCTTTAAAATATTTTCCTTGAAATAGTTGTGTGAAAATACAACTTACCTTTATTGTTCTTGCTCACCGTAAATCATAAAAGAGACATTGAACACAATAACCCTCAAAAATATAAATTTGGATCAACGAATTTGGATAGAATGGTTTATTCATAAACTTTTTCTTCTTTACCCTCTCTTTTTATTTTTTCGTTCTTTAAGTTAACCTGTACCAATTTTAAAATAAAAAATAAAAATGTAAAATTGTTTACGTGCCATGGTACGCGGATTATTTTCTAAAAATTTCTATTTATCTGCTGTCACCTATTAAGGCATTTGTAATATATTTTTCAATTGCCTTTACTTGGTAGTTTAAACACGAACACCCATTTTGTTTTTAAGCAAAAAAATAAAGTTGACATCTTTTGGCAATTTTTTTATTTCTGGGTCCTACTTACTCAAAGTATTTCACTTGACACGCGTAGGATATCATTTTATATTTTACACATTGATACAGTTGGGGCGTTCGCCATCCTCCTGATATGGGGTTCCTGGATATTGAGGAGAAAATTCTTTAGAGTAGCCGTGGGCGTATATTTCCATTTTTAATTTATTTAAGTAAAACAACAAAAAAACTATTTAATTTATTATTATGCCAGTCATTTACTAAGTAATTTATTATTGTACAAAAAAAAAAATGCGCAAAAAGGTAAAATTAAGATATTTAATTTTTTTATTGGACAAAATGGGTTAAAACTAGATTTTATTTATAAAAATTTGGTCATAATATTTATTTACCCTTTTTAAATAGACTACTAAACGTAAAAGTGTTTTTTCTACAAATTAAATTAGCGCTTGCAAGAAATACAAACTTTTAATTCTTACAAAATAAGTGCCAATTTTAACTTTTGTGGCATATAAAGTGAATATGAAGATATATTTGTCTTATTTTTCATTTATAAAGGCTTTTTGTACGTAAATAAGAGTACGTCAGAACTTTAAAATGCCAAATGAAGCAACAACAAATGGTAAGTAAAATGTAAGTAATTTTGATTTTATTGAGAAAATAAATTCGCAGCATATAAGTCTCTGGTGTATTCCTATGTAATACATGTTTTAAATATTCTTCTCTAGCAGTCCTTCAGTTGGGTGAATTCTCGCAGCCAATTTCGGCTTGACTTTGTCAATCATATCCCACTGAGTAAATTCGTAATGGTAGATTGTACTGATGTTTTGCTTGAGGTGACGAATCGTTCGGGCGTATCCTCGTAGACCTCAGATTCAAAGGTAGCCTCCCAAAAATAACCAAGTTTGAGGAGATCCTCATGGCCCTTAGCAGCTAGCTCACGATACGCCACCATTTCTTAAAATAAATCCCGCAATCTGGATGAGATAAATTCCAACAATAAAAGTTTTGAATTAATTTCTTCAATGCGTTATAGGAGTATGGTACTTCTCTCATAATAACTTGCTGTAGACATCACTAAGAAAACAAACTATGTTATTAGTTTGGGAAATGGTAGATAAGTGCAAAATATATTATGTATATATGTATATATATATATATATATATATATATATATATATATATATATATATATATATATATATATATATATATATATATTTATATATTTATATATATATACTGCCTATATATATATATATATATATATATATAATAAATAAATTGTGTAGCTTCAGGGTAAACGAAATCGGTAAAAATAGCAAAATGGCTAGTGACTTCTTCATGTGCGTACAAACTGATCAATGTTAACCTCAATATTTTAAGGCGCAAATTGAGGCGCGGAGCGACGCGACTCAGGAGACACGACTCGAACGTGCCACGCGCCCCCTGGTAATCCGCATAATTAGACGCGTGTGCCCCGACCAACCGCCATCTGATAGCTGAAAAAACAATTGCTGGTCAGGACACTACGGATTAGAATGTGCCAGGTTTGATTTTTGGTGAACAACGAATTCAAATTCGTTAATAAGAATATTCTAGTCAAAAAAAGAAAATGGGTACTCATCAAATTAAAAATTATTAAGATGAGATAGCTGCTTGATTTTACCAATTACGAAATAGAAAGCAACTACAACAAGCTTTAGAATCTGACGAGTGATTTCTTTGACAATAAACAAAACGACGAAACGCGTGCGACGCAAGAAACTGTGTTACTACTTTCAGAGAAACAACGTGGCGTGCTCGAGTAGTCCTGAGTCGCGCCACGTCATGTCTCTGAGTCAATTTGCGCTGTATAATTTAATTTATTGGGTTACAAAAGTACGCGTTGTGCTGTGGTCAGCGTCGCACGTGTTACACGCACTCAATTTGCACCTTGCCGCAGTGCCAGAATTTAAAAGTTAATCCCCGCTCTATTAACCTTTTCTATTTTACATTAAGCTAGTTTTTATGGTCCTATACAGCAAACATTAGTAAAATTACAAAATCATTACCAGTAAATACTTATTTTATTATTTACTAAAAATATTAAAACTATTTTAGACAAGACAATAACGCATGATGATAGCAACACCATTCCGGCTTTCAACTTCTAAATTCCGGGGCAAGGGGTACATCTGCTTACCAAATTAGTGGGTGGATTATAACGAGGATGGCAAAAGTAGATCTTGGTGGGACCGATTTATGAACGAGTACCCACAATATAATCAGAATGTCACTGGAAATGGGGCCTGCAGACTCTTATCATAAGTATAAAGGAAAAGATATTGCGGCCATGAAGGAAATCGGACTTCGATCACTATCGATTTTCTTTTTTATCAGTGGAGCAAGGCAGATTCTTTACTCAAAAGGTTGGTAAATATGAATTGAAGAAGTAGACTTCAGTGATGAGAATTTTATGGTCAAACGCTGGACTTAAATAACAGAACATTTATTTATTTCGTTTTATTATTTTACTAATTAGTTGTTACCTTTACTCATGGATTTCATTTTAAATCTCTTGAAATTTCTGTAATAAAAATATAAATGATCTTATTTCTTTGTTGCTGAAAGTAAAACAAAAAACAGTTTTTTGAAATCGCTTCTTAGAAAAAGCGGGCGGGTACTCACAGTAACCTTTTCTTACCTTCACCCCTCGAACTAAGCATGACGTATGATAAGAGTTAAACAGTCTTTGAAATAAGATATTATTTAATTTGAAAGTAAATTCACCTTTGGGACTGTGAAGGTGAATCGCCACCTACCTGCAAAAAATTATGTGGATAACATCTCAGTATGTTTTTACTCTTATCATAATCCCTTTAGCTTTAAAATATCTTGCTTCTACATTAAAAATAACACAGCTCCACCAAAATAAAAAAAAGTTGGTATGTGGCAGGGGGACAAAAGATTTTCTAAGCATTAGTTTTTTGCTCTGCATTTTTAAAGGTACCCCTTGCACTCTATTCAACGCCACTTTATATGTTAAAAGAATCCTTGCCTTGATACCCAAAGCATGCAGACCACTTTTTATGTTGCAGACCTGTGTAATATAAAAATAAAAATTATTACAACCTGTCATAATATCAACAGAAATAATGGTAGAGACTCCAAACTTAGCAGCGGCAACGAGGGTCCAGGAGGACCTTCAAAATAACTCAAACACCTCAGATCTCGCCTTAAGACGCATCTTTGGGGGTGTGTAAGTGTGTGCAGTTCAGAGTAAAAAAGTGACAAAAATCATTTTCCCCTAAGATCAAAAATCAACGTGCCCGAGGCAAAGTAGGAAATGGTCCAAGTGCGCGCATCGTCTCGTTTCTCAAATGGTCATGCCTCCCTTGTATGTATTTAAACAACTTTATAAGAAGTAGGCGTTAATCTAACATGGTGTAAAGCTGAACACGGGATTATGCTTAGCTGTAAGTGAATCCATACAATTAAAAGATCTTGATTCTTTATTACGATTTGTGCCTAAGACTGATTTGGTGTACTTGCAAACACGACAAATACCACAGAATAAACGGCGAGATAATAATGATTAACACTTTATTTCTTTTGCAAAGCTAATAAAATCCAGCAATAAAAAGCAAGAAGGTATGCTCTATCACTGAATAATAAGAATCTCTATTTTTAAAAATCATAACGTACACACAATAAAATAAATGGCAGTATAATAATAATAACATTTTATTTCTTTGCTAAGCTAATAAAACTGCAGCAATTACAAGTATAAGAAGGTATTTTATTAGTGAATAATAGGAATTTATTTTTAAAAATCATAACGTATTTAGTAAATTTCTAAAACTGAGAAATACTTTTATCCCTACAATAAATAACCAATATATAAAATACAAATAATATAATTAAACCACGTTAGTTATTCTAGGTTTAGGAGTTATATTTTTTAATGCCTTTTTATTAATCTATTATTAAAGAATCATTATATATTAGTTGATACACAGAGAAAGTTAATTTACCGAATCTTCTTAAACTTTTACGCACATGCACAACGTATATTGTAAAGCCGGCTACTCACTACGCGGTACTTGCCAAGTACTTGGTAAATAGCAAGTAGTGTATACGACGACTCGTTTAGACTTGGCGAGTTACTTGCACTTCCCGAGCTGTAGGTTAAATAATCACAAGTCAAAGGAGCCGAAGTACTTGACTTGGCAATTTATTTACCGGCGCTATATTACGCTTTACTTGGCAAGTCGAATCGAAGTGGGTCGCGGGGAATAACCAATAAAGTCCGATTGGCATATCTCTTTATCAGTATTTGCGTTTTAATATTGTAAGTCGAACATTGTCGTATCTTTAAACGTTTTTTTTTCGAGGACTTTTTTGGTGTAATTAGCAATAGTGGTATTATATTGGGTACCAGCTATTTGATGGTGGTATTATTTTAGTATTGGCAAAAATAGACTGACCGTTATTCGTCGCCACCCAACTGTTGTGTTTATGTGAAAAGTTTTCTTTTTTGGTGTAGTATTTACAATGGACTGGTTCAATGATTTAACTTTTGCAGTTCATAGATTTTTACGAGAAAGAAACTGTTATTTGGGATGCATACCATAAACTTCACAAAAACCGCATTGAAGTGTATGACGCTTGGAAACGTATATAAGGTGAATTTTCACAAGGCAACACGTTTACATATGCAAAAAAGCAGGCGCCAGTCGCAGTGGCTTATAACCTAAACCCCACTTTATATACAAAAAAGGAAAATACCTACCCATCTTTACTATTGTTAAAAGATGCAACCCACCACCTTCATTACGTTTGCACTTCTTTTTTCTATTTTTTAATAAAAATATAACCACAACTGATTCTTACAAAAGCAGCTAAAACTGTCGTTTCACTTTCGTCCATTTTTAAAAACTACTTGTTATTTATTACTTGTACATTTCAAAAACTCGCAATTCTAGAAGTAGACGCGAAATGTAGATAGCTTACTTGGAACTCGATGAATACTTGCCAAGTATATTCCGAGGTTACTCGCCAAGTACCGCGTAATGAGTAGCCGGCTTAAGTAGTATGCAAGCAAACTATTCACGAGCTTTTTCTAAAACTGCATTTTGATAATTAGTGAGCCAGATTTTACGAAAATGTCAAAACCGATAAGTTTCAAATTTCAACAAAAGCTTTTTGGAAAATAATTAAGGAATAAACCAAAGGTTTTTTGCAAATTTTACTACAATTTTCTTATTGGGTTCATAATTATGGAAACTAATAAAGTTAGATATAAATAATGTTGTATTTTCTTAAAAGCTCTTTTAAACATCTTTTGAATTAATATATATATCACAGGGTGTTTAATTTAAAAAAAAATAACTTTTTGACAATGTATATTATTACCACTATTTTCATTTAAATTATTTTTTAAAAGAGCTGTAAAAATGCTCCAACTATATTTAACTTTTATTTTAAGAAATATGGGTAGATGGCCACCCAAAAAGATATTTGATAATTATTAGTCCCACCACTTTATAGTAGGTACAGGTATTAAATCTATATTTTAGAGTTATAAAGTACCTGCCAGAAAGTTTAAAATCATATGGCGGGAGACGTCCCTTTCCATTTAATACTTTTTCCCAAGATGGTATCCAGCATTTTATTTTTAAATTTTAGTTTTTTAATGTAACTGGAGTTTAAAACCTAGACCAAATTACCAGAATTAAATAAAAATACTTGGTTTTAATATACAGTTCAAATCAATTTTTTGGGTACCCCATGTTTAAACAGACGAAAACAAAATTAAAAAGCAGCGTTATTTTAAACTGCTTTGCTAAAGTCGTACTTTAAAACAACCACCACAGATCAATTTAAACATGTATGACACGCCATTAGAGTTTTATTAATAATAATTATAAATAAAATTATTTGATTATTCCTAAAAAATATTGTGCTAAAATTTAATGAAAATTATTAAAGTATAGGGGTTATTCAAAAGGTATTAAAAGGCAATATTTGTTCAATAACCAAAGTTGATGCTAAAAGGATTTCAGCCGATAAATATTAAATCTTCATCTTGTCTTTTTATTGCACGCCCCTAGACCGAACAAAGTAAATGAGAATTTGTTTTTAATATTTTTTTACATGCAGTGCATTTCTTTAATGTCCTCCCTTTTATTTTTTAAAGGGGTGAATTTAAAAAAATTAAACTTTAGGATATAACATTGTTGCATAAATATTATATTTAAGAAATTGATAGATAAAAATTTCAGGATGGCGGCAGGGCACCATCTTGAGAAAAAAATTAATGAAGAGGGAGGTCTTGTGGCACATCATTTTAAAGCTCCTGATGAGTACCTTACAACTCTGGAATATAAAGTCAAGTTAAAACCTTTACCTATTACGAAAATGCGGTACTTTAAAACTACCTGATTTGAATGGCCATATTTCCAAAACTAATAGAGCTAGGTGTACGTAATGTGGTATTTTCTTGAAGATCTTTTAAATATTTTTTAATGGTAATATAATATACAGAATGCATTATTAAAAAGAAGGTACATACTTTTGTCATTCCCCTGTATATTACGACACCATCACCATTAAAGATCTTTAAGGAAGCTTTAAGAAAATACAACATTAAGTACATCCAACTTTATTTGTTTCGAAAATATGGCCATGCAAATCAGATAATTAGGTAATTTTAAAACACCGCCATTTTTATAGTAGGCCGTGCCGTATTGACCATTAGGCTGACTAGGCTACAGCCTAGGCGCGTAATTCATATAAGCAAATAAGTCTCTTGATACTACAAATATTTGTACTCAATTTGATCAATATAGTTTAGATTTTATTTAAACCCTTGTATCTAGAAAATGTACATTTCTCGACCTATATTTTTTTTCGTACCAAATTAGCTTATGAAGTAGTCTGCATTTTTTTAATGCATTCATAAAACATCCGGAATATTTAATTTTAATGCACTCTAGAACCACTAAAACAAGATGTTTCGAGAATGTTTGTTGTTTTTTGCAATAATAAAACATTCTATATAAAAATCCAGCGTGTTAAACATTTTAAATTATAAAAAATAAGTACAATTTAACTTTTAAGGTTTAAGCTACTCTGTCAACCAAGCTGGAGTGGATTATTACAACAATCTAATAAATGAATTGGTGGCTGCTGGAATTGAACCTGTAGTAACGATTTTCCATTGGGACACCCCTTTAGCTTTGGAATATTTGGGAGGCACGTGGACAAATCGTAATATGGTTGATTATTTTGTTGCTTTTGCAGATTTGGCATTTCAACTTTTTGGTGATAGGGTAAGCATTTTATATCAGTTGCAAAATACACTCTCCACAGAAATTATCGCATAATATGCTCGAGTCAAAAGTTCTTAAGCGTGCTACTAAACATCGATTATTTGATTTTAATGTATTATCAACATATTTTGATAGCTTTATAGGTTGAAACTAATACCCCAAAACGGTAAATTTTTTTTTTTGAGTAATATTTTTGTAAATTACAATATATCAGCGAGTATTTAATGGATTTCGATGAGTATTGGATTGTGTGCTAAGGGATAGTAGAGAAACAAAAAAAAATAATTTACGCCAAAGAAGCTATAGGGAAATCCGGAAAGCCCGCCCAACGGGTAACGCTGTCCCCCGTCATAACTTCTAAACGCAACCTCTAATCGGTCCGATATCTATCACTCAATACGAACAATAAAAAAGCTAAAAGGCTTAGCTGATTTGCGCTTCGCAAAGCCGCTTTTGATCCTTTAGTCGTCATAAAACTTTTGGATGCAGGTTGGTGTGTTTTTCTTTTGTGAAAATCAAGGCCGTTTCTAGGGTGACCGCGCCGCAAATGTAAATTGAGATCTAAAAATTTTTGAAGAGCAAAAAAAACAAAGAAAAAGGTCCCCATTTTTTATTTACAAAAACTATTAATCTTAAACACCGCCCTTCAATTCAAAATTTCCACTCCTCTTGCGCCTTGGTGTCTTGCAACACTGGCACAACCCGGTAGGCACAGCCCTGGTAAAAAGTCAAACCCTACCACGATACATAAGTATTATTTTGCATCATTATTATATCCAAATGTAGGTGATTCTTTGTATTTTATTATGCAATATTAAAATAATATGTTTTGTTAGGTTTTTAAAAAATTGCAATTTTATTTTGCAATTGTTTATTATTTATTATTAATATTTATTTGCAATTTGGCCATATTTACATTTAGAATATTTAAAATTTTGTTAAAAATAACAATGTAATTTATAGATAACATTTTTATAAAAATATGACAAAAATATTTTATTTATATGTGGGGTTTTACCTTAGTCTTATGCCAATAATTTTATTATTTAGGAGAATGTCGAGGACTTATAATAAATAGAAGATATTAAGTTATATGGTTTAGTTTATTCAGGTTTCACATCTACTTATATGAAAACCGCCAAAAATTATAATTAATTTGTTATTACTTAATATGTCAATAGAAGCCTGCTGTCCGGCGGTTTTGCTTATAATAACTATTAAAAACCGCCGAAAAATAGTTAATGTTAATCTGACCTTAATAATTGTTTATTTTGCGTGCCGTAAGCGTTTAGTTTTTGTAGTTTTATTGTTTAATATTGTACTTTAGTTAATAGCACCCTTTGGAAAAACAAATTGAAGTAGTATAGCGGAAGGGGGCAGGCAAATAAAACCACTATTGTATTTATCCTAACGTTTCGTAGCTGGATTGCCACTTTATCAAGGGCCTATAATTAAAAAAGACACAATACAAAACTATTTTCTTACATAGACCGAATACTTTACAACACTAAAAACACTAAAATAAAATAGTGTCAGACAGGAAAGACGAAGAAATGACTTATCAGGATGACATCGTCAGCATTAAAGTACCAATTAGATATAACTTAACATTCCTAAAAAGTGGAAAATTATTTGTCTGAAAATCAAATTATGAGCAATAACAAATAAAAATTAGAAAAAATGTTTAAAAAATTATTAAGAAAAGAATATAAAAAAAAAAAGTTATTTATCTATACGGAATCGAACTCGGGACCTGTCGCTTACGGGTTAACACTTGTAACCCTGTAGTTATGGGAGAACTTGAATACAATTTTTAAACCTTTATATTAAGCTTAAAGAAATGAGCTGTGTTTATGAATTATTTATCATCTATTATTTTTCTTTTCCTGAGAATTTTTAGGTTTATTCCACCCTCAATACTTTAATTGGTAATACTTTAGTTTTAGTTCTATAAAACGGTCAGTTTTTTTCTTGCCGCTTAAATACTTCTGGCTTTTTTCTTCCTAAAAGATGTAGGTACGTGTCCCCCAGTTTTATTTTTGTTTGTTAATCAATAATAAGAATAATAATAAACAATAAGACAAATAATTATTACAGTTAAGTTAATTTTAACTGTTATTCGGCGGTTTTCAATAGTTTTTATAAGCAAAACCGCCGGACAGCGGCTTCTATCGATAAAATAAGTAAAAACCATCGGTTACAAATTAATTATAATTTTCGGCGGTTTTCATATTCGTAGATATAAAAAACCGCCCTACGGCGATTATCTTCTTGAAATTGAGCAAAACCTCCGGCGGTCATTTAGCCAGTGCGTTAATAATAAACAAATGAAAATTTAGCTAACTTCTCGATGTTAAAGAATTTTATTTATATAGAAAAATTCGTTAAACTATTAACTAAATGATGGATAGATGGTATTTATTTGGGTACACGCCAAAAATAAAATTAAAAGTACTAACAAACCAAAAAAATTTTAAACAAGTAAAAAGATAATTAAAAATCGACGTTTCGGTGGCAAATCTGCCACCGTTGTCAAGACTAAATGGAATAAAAATAATAAAAATAAAAACTTACTATTATTTAGGTTTTAAAATTCAATATTTTTCTGTTTTTCTAGGATATTCATTCATTCAACATGTTTTGACATTTAATGTCAAAGTTAGCAGGAAAAAGATATAAAGGCTTTGATGCGCTGGACACCGGTTTTATTTAGGCTAAAAGACAGTAGAAGGTAAAAGAATCTTCGGAAACTGGGCGGAAACTCTGCGTAATATACAGAGGTCTTGGAGTACCGCGCGCATTAAAACTTTTATATCCTTTTTCTGATAAAAGAGCACTAAAACTTTTTCTCACCATCATTTAGTTATTAGATTAACAAATATTTTTATATAAACAAAACTCTTCTACAACACCGAAAAGTTAGCTAAATTTCCATTTGTTTATTATAAAACTAGTTATTTATTCAGGGCCGTATTAACTGTTTGGGGCGCCCTAGGCTGGAATTCCTGGAGCGCCTATTGTTAAGATAAATACCACCAAAATGAACAAAATTTTTGAAGACCAAAAAAAAGGTCCTTTCCTGCGCAGGGCCGTATTATTCATTAGGCTGACTAGGCTACAGCCTAGGGCGCCATGAAAAATAGGCTCCAGACAGGGGAGTAATAGGCGTTAGACAGGGGAGTTTTTAAAAAGTATAGGTTAAGTGGGGATTTTTGGCGACTAATTTATCTGTGAATAAGGTGCTTTGGAATGAAATAGGCGCGAAAAGGAGGGAATGACCTTTTTTTTGGTCATCAAATTTTATTTCGGGTGGTGAAGTAAGGCGCCTGGCACTCAAAATAGGCGCTACGGAGAAAATAACCTTTTTTTTCTTGCTCATCAAAAATTTTTTGGTGGAAAATAGGCGCTCCGGGAATTGTAGCATAGGGCGCCTCAAACAGTTAATACGGCCCTGTTCCTGCGTGGCGCCTTATTTCCAGCGCCTTACTCCACCACCCGGAATTAATTAGAAGAGCAAAAAAAAGGTCTTTCCCTCCTTTTACCCTATTTTATTCCAGAGCGCCTTATCCACAAAGCAAATTAGTCACTAAAAACCCAACCTAAACTTTTTTAAAACTCCCCTGTATGGCGTCTATTTTTTCATGCCGCCCAAGTCTGTAGCCTAGTCAGCCTAATGGTTAAATACAGCACTGTATTTATAAGCAATTGTTTTCTCTTCTTCTACTTCTTCTTAGCACACAAACCAATTTCCATTGAAAACTAGTAATTATTCGATGACATATTGTGATTTACAAAAAAGTTCTCGAAATTTTTAATCATTCAAAATTTTTGAAAAATTTAAATTTTTAAAAACCGTTTTGAAGTATTACTTTCAACCTATGTATGAAGCTACCAAAATATATTAATAGATATCTACTTACACTAAAATCGAATATCCGATTTTAAGTGACCAGCTTAAGAAATTTTAACTTCTGTTTATTAAGATATCCAGTCAATTAAAAAAACAAAATGTTAAGAAAAGATAAAGCTATTACTTTGGCGTAACCGTTCCTATTTAGTGCTAACAATTCATGCCACAGGGTAAATAAAAGTTACTAAAAAAAAAGAGTACTTTCTAAACCCTCTATATGATGTGCTGTTGAAAGGGGTAATCAAATTTGTGATTAAGAAATATTAGGAATAAGTAAGGGTATGATTTATTTACAAATAGGATTACTTTCTTTTAACAACACATCATACAGAGCGATTAAAAATTATTTTATTTTTTTAATTTTTTTGATCACCCCATAGGATGTATTGATAACAGTAAATAGTAACCGTTACGTCATAGTAATTGCATTATCGTTTCTTAACATTTTTTTAATTGTCTTTGTAACTTTGATAAGTTGTTAAGCGATTTTTTAAAACCTACTTCGTAAATGCAAGTGGCCACACCGACACCCAGCGGGCGAGTGAAAATTAACATGCAGCCTTCGGAATGCATATTAGCCGCTCCTCCGCAAATCACACGCTTATCGCTTGCCGCTCTTTAGTCTGGAGGTCCTGTAAGGGGCCGACTAGAGTGAAGAGGAACAAGCGACAAGCGTGCGAATTTGGGAGGAGCGATTTTTCGCAGTGTGAAGGTTGCGTGGTAAATTGTTTAGCGATTTTTTTAACCCAAGGCGTAAATTCAAGTGGCTACACTGACACTCAGAGGGCGGGCGAAAATTAACAAGCAGCCTTTGCAATGGTAAAAATTACTTCCCCGAAAATCGCACGCTTGTCGCTTGTCGCTTGTCGCTCTGCAGTGTCTGTCCGTACACTAGAATAGTTTGTTGCGGCGACGAGACATTTAGAATATGATTACGGTAATAGTGTATGTTAGAATTAAACATATTACCTCTGTATAAATCATTTTTAATTATGCTTACAACGCTTAATTTTTAGATAATTAAGCAATTTAATTTATCGCATTAGATGTAATTCTCTTTAAATATGGTAATTCAGTAATATTTTTTAAAAAATGAGAACTGACAGGGTTTACAGTTAAACACTTTAATTGGTTTTATTTTTTTAGTTTAAAAAAAGAAGAGCATTGTCTTTAAATGACTACGAGTAATGGCAAATAAAAATATACTACAAACGTCTTAATAGGTGACAACAGATACCTATGTAAATTTATAAAAAAATCACCAGTACCGACGTCTCATGATTTACATTTTATTTTGCTTCTTCAAATGGGTTAGGGTAATAAAAAAAATACAGAAGATAAAAAGTTTTTAAAGATGCCAACCATTCATTTTTAAGTCGTTGAGTAATTTAATTTCTAAAACGTAAAAAATAATATTGGTTCAGAGCCAACTAACGTAATATAATAGCAACGATATATTTTATTTAAATAAAATAGATCGTTGATAATAGTTTATGCTATACAGTTTGGTATCGACGCGACGCCGACACTTCGCTTCACGGTGCAATTAAATATTAGCGTTGTTTTAGTAGTACATTCACCATTCTGTCCAGAAAACAATTTAACAAAAGCTTTTTTGCAAGCTGGAGGTAGACGCTAGTACCATGGACCCGATACAGCCCCATTGATAGGTTCTGTAAGACAGGTAAAACTGCTCTGGGAAGAGAGTGCCTGTTAAATAACATAAAAAAGCAGAGTGTCTCCTTTTCACTGTCCATAAACAGAGAATTTTAATTTTGTTAAATTAAAGTTACTGGTAGTGAGTAAGCTCAGCTCTATACAGAATTCGCATTCTAATAAATGATTTAGTGAACCTTTTTAGGTAAAACTTTGGGCCACTATTAATGAACCAAAATCATTTTGCCAAGCCATTCCTGGAGCTTTAGCAAATGTATTTGTGGAAATGCCATTGGGTACGCTTGAATATTTGTGTGGACATCATGTTTTATTGGCACATGCTAAGGCTTATAGACTGTATGAATCAAAATACAGAGCTACACAAAATGGTAAATATTTTTAAAGTTTAATAATTTCTTTACGGTATTATACATTTGAACTAAATACACTCCCAAAAAAATTATCACATATCGCAGTTATCAAGACGATTTAAAAAAGAAAATGTTAAAAAAGGGGAAGCTATAACCCGTTCTTTTCGGCTATAACTTTGGCGTAACCACTGTTATTCAGGATCAGCTAAATAAAATAACAGATTGGCAATGTAGGAAAAAGAGACAGTCTAACGTGAATACCGGCATGTAAACATTTCGGATTGGATGGATAATCATACATCCTTTGTTCTTGCTTTACTATACGATATACCTTAACCTTTTGCCTATACAGTATCCTGTTAGCAATACATCCCACAGGGTGATTAAAAGTTTTTAAAGAAATTAATAATTTTTAATCGCCATTATACTCTTTACTCATTTCCAATATTTTTTAATCGTAAATTTTATTTTTTTCTTTAAACGTCAATTTACACAGGGTTATTAAAAACTATTTATTTTTATCAAAAACTTTTAATCACCCTGTAGGATGTATTATTACCAGTAAATTAAAGTTTTATTTTTTTTATTTGTTTTGATATTTTAATTATTAAATCATATTTTAAAGCATTTTTATCAGGGGCGTAGCTACCGCCGTATCAGCTGTATCAATGATACGGGGCCCCAGGCTAAATGGGCCCCCAAACGTGTGTAAGCAAAAAAATAGGTGTTGGAAAACTGTAAAACTGTCGGCAAAATTGGAAAAGAGGGGCTTTTTTGTCTTCAAAAATATTTTTTGGGCCTCCTAACTCATTGTCATACGGGGCCCCTACAAGGAACGCTACGCCACTGATTTTTGTGTTTAAGCTTATAGAAAAAAATCAAGCATAATATGCAATAATTTTTGTGGGGAATGTATTTTTATAATTATTAATTACTTCTGAATATTTTTTTTCGTTTGACGCAAGAAACATTTTTTGTATGGTCATATGCCAATCAGATAATAATTTTAAAAACACACTTTTTACTGTTATAAATACCCACTTGTAAAAAGGATCCAAATACTCGCTCCATCAAATTTTTTAAGTGTTTATCAAAATATCTAGAGTCACTAGGTATTATAAAAAAAGTCCGTGGGCCAGTAATGAAATGGCCGTTATGATTAGAACACTTTAAAAACCTTTTTAGGGGGGTTCCTTTTGACGAGTCTACCACGAATATCCATACCGACGTATATATATGGAAGCGGCGCTTTAACCCAGCCTATCAATGTCAAATATTTAGGGTGTCGGACTGGGCGAACACGTAACTTTTTTGTCGGGCAAGATTACCACAATGTTCTACATGTAATTTTTAAAGATTTTGCCAAAAATCGTGAGGGTTACAGTCACGAAACTCGTCTAGTCCGATACCCAAACATGGGTTTGAGCCTTATAGTTTCCTGACTGAAACCTATAAAAAAATACCACTTCTTTATATAATGAAGACTAGTGTTTTTTGAAGTTCCGGTATTATTTTTAGGAAGAGTTTCAATCGCTCTAGACCTTAATTATAATATGCCACTAAGCGATTCAATAGAAGATAAGGAAGCTACAGAAAGAAAAAACCAATTTGATGTAAGTCAGACCTAAAATAAATTATTACTGTATTGAGTATTTTCAAACTGGGGCGTTTTTTGCAAAAACCCCATTTGTCATTAAGTGTTAATTTTAATACAAGTAAAGAAAAAGTTCTTTGTTTAAACAATATTTGGTTATATATTTTTTTAAATTATTTATTTTTTTTTACACATTTTATCATACAAATAATGTTCCTTTTTTAGTTTTATCATTATTAAAGTAGTATTTTTTTATTTGGCATATGGGTTATTTGAAGAATATTTTAGGTAGGTAATTTTTCTGAAAAATGTGGAATTTTTATATTAGACCAATATTTTCTAAATAAAAGAAACCAATAAAGAAATACACTTTAACTTTGATCGCTTAAATCTTTGACTAAAGTGTTTTTTAATGCTCAATGCTCAACTAAAAGGTCTGTACAAAATGCTACTACTAATTTTTTGGGCCAAAATACTGTGAACACCTAGTATAAAAAAGTATACATTTGGGGAATTTTAAAAATATACATTTTTGGGATTTTTGCTAAATAAAGATATACGTGAGGTGTCAAGGTTTTAAACGTATAAATTAAACAATTTTCTAGGCTACCCTTATAATAATAAAATAAAAACATTAAACAAACTGGGTCGCGTAGAAATGCAAAAACAAACACTGGAAAATTTGATATTTAAGAAGAGAGAAAGAAATTAGAAAAGATAATTAGATTAGATAAGAAGTAGTTAGTGAAGTCAAGTATAAAGTTAAAGTTTTAGTTAAGCTCCTGTACGGGCTACCCCTAGTGGGGGTATGCCCGTACTAAATTAGTTAGTCAAATAAGTTAAATTAGTTTTTTAAAAAATGCGAAGTTAGTTTTTTGTCCACCGGTCTAATGGTTCCAAAAGATAGTTCCATATGGTAAATTTGTCCCAGTGACGAAAAATGGCCCCTAATGTAATTCAAAATTATACGTCACACAATGATATAATGCAATTTACCTTTGTCGAAAAGTTAATCTTTTGCGGGATACAGGGTGTCAAAGTTTCTAAGTATTTTATTTATTTTTAAATATTTTATTTATTATTGATTTTTTTTTAATTGGTATAAGAAAGTTTATTAATGTAAGAAATCGAAAGCTACTCATATCTTTTGCTCTTAAATATAGAGGGAGCCAGCTGCAGTCCTTTGCTTTTTTTTTAAAGTGTCATTACTATTTTTGCCTCTGTATACATTGTCTCCCGGGATAGGTGTTACAAGAGGACAAATAGACCAAAAATTTTGAAATTTTAAAACGTCTTTTTGGGAAAACTGATCGCATGGTTCAAAACTAATAAATAGGTACAAAAGTTTTCTTTGATTGGTATACAGGGCGAATTATAAAAACAAGTAAATGTTGTAGATAATTAAATTTTATATTAAAATTTAAAGTTAAAGAATTAAAATTTAAAAAATATATATATTTGTCAGTTTTTTATATTATTCGTTGACAATTTTTAAAATAATTTACTTAAGTCAGCGAATTAAAAAATATATATTTAAAATGATTAAATTTTCTTTTAAATTTTGCTCCCTCTTGCTCATAAAATTTAATTCTCTACCACATTTACTATACAATTTTGTTCTATTTTTAAAAATAAATGTAGTAAGCTCCTAGACATTTTTATCATTTTTATTTTATCAAAAATGTTTGTTCATTTTGTTCTCTTGTAACACCCATTCTGGGACACACTGTATTATAATTTCAGTAGATAATTTTTATTCTGCCACGCACCCGTTTGTCAAATATTTTAGATTAAACGTTTTATTTCACATAAAAATTTCCTTCGCATAACTTAACACTTTGTTTAGGCCACCCGGGTTTCTCTAAATGGTATGTACAAATAGGTACCACAATTTTCTCACACCAAAAATACAGCGATTTAACTCAATTTGCCTTAGTTAAAAAGTTGATCGTTTGCGAGATACAATGTGTGCAAGTAAAAATAAACATGAAAAATTTGGTATCTTGCAAACCGGCAAACTTTCGACAAAGGCAAATTGCATTAGATCGTTGTATTTTGACCCAGAGAATCTGTGGTAGCATTTTGTACAGAGGTTTTGGACACTACCAGGTGGCCTAGATAAAGCGTAAAGGAATGCAATGGGAAATTTTTGTAAGGAATAAAATGTTTGATATACATCTCAAAACCGGTTGCTTGAAGCGATATTTATCAAGTGTACTTTTTTCTGCAAAAAATATCCGAGAATAAAAATTTGACACTTTAAACCTACGCAAAGGACTGCAGGTGGCTCTCTCTATATTTTACGACAAAAATATTATTAGCATATTTCCATTCTCCCTATAAAAACCTTTCAATAATGATTTTTAAAAATGTCTTATAATAAATAAAATATTTAAACATACATAAAATAAAATAAAAACTTTCACACCCTGTCTCTTGCAAACGATCAACTTCGCCAAAATCGCATTAGATAGTTGTAATTTGGTTCAAGGAATTTATGGCAGCCTTTTGTATAGACCTTTTAGAAACACCCTGTATAATACTAAAATGAGTACTTTATAATATTTCCATTTTTGAGTATTCCATTTTCCATTATCAAATGTTTTTAGTATGGCTGGTTTGCCCACCCACTAGTTTACGGCGACTATCCTGAAATAATGAAAACTGTGATAGCAAGAAATAGTGCTAGGCAAAATTTTTCGTCCTCTCGGTTACCGTCCTTTACATGCAAAGAAAAACTAATGGTTAAAGGTGCCTATGATTTAATGCTACTTAATACATACACTGCTAATAAGGTAACAATAGCACCATACAATAATGCTCCGTCATACTCTAATGATGAACAAACTACTTCTACGCAACCAGACCACTGGCTTGCAAGTGCTATTTCTTCTCTTCCGGTAAGTATAACATTTACTTTAAATTATTAGATTAATTAGTCATTCTTATCTCTGATAGCACATTTCCTCCAAAGTTTTTTTTCGCTATTTCGGGGACTTCTCACCTAGGTCCGACTTTCGCCCCCTAGGTGGTGCACTGCGGCCTTAGAGGCTTATTGTGACTTGACCCCTACTCCTTCCCATTCACACACCATTCATTCCATAACTTGGATGGTTGCTGCTCGGTCCGTTCGTTCACCCCCGAGCAGAACACCGCGTGCCCGGTCATCCATCTAAGTTATGGCCGCGCTCCTCATTGCTTAACTCCGACAAGGCCGACCCCACCAGAGCAGCAACAAGCGCGGCTTTCCAACCGTGCGTCCTTTTTTGGTTTTATGGAGGATAGGCCGGGTGAGTACCATCTGAATGTATCAAAAAGTGTCCATCGGAAAGGAGCAACTTTGGGTGGCGCCACAGTAGCAGGTGAAAAGGTTTAATTATTAGAGTGAGATACAAAATAAAAATGAAAGAAAATACTAAATTCTTTCCACTGGCTACTGTGGCGCCACCTTTATTTGCTTTCTTCCTATGGACATTTTTTTAACTTGTCCGCCATAAAAGATAGTACTTCTCCCCTCTATCCTCCATATTTGGTTCCTATGATAATAAAATGAAAAAGACAAAAGATTGTCGCGTGCGCCTATTATAGTACTCATTTAAGAGAAATTCTATTATTTTTTTGTGTCAATTTGATGTTTTAATAATGGGATGGTAGAACATTTGACAGGAACTATACCTGGCTACATAGCAGACAAGTTCAAATTCTGCCCAGTTATCTCAGTGGATGTGAAGTAATAATTTTTAAGCTATAAAAATAATTTAAATGATTAAAACAGAATCTAACTACTAAAAATTTGAAATATAACTTGGTTTATGTTGACAAAAATATCAAATAATATTACTGTACCTATAATCATATAATATAATTTACAAATTATTGCATGCTCATTTTAAACTAAAAAATTAAAACTTATTTTTTTTTTGTTCCTAAAACTTGTCATTTAATGTTGCATATATCATTAGAGCAACATGTTGGTATTCATGTGTAGGTGATATAGGTAAATTAAGGACACTATCACTTCCAAGTGGTCATGATTAATTGACAGATGCGAATTTTAAAAGAACACGCAGTGATCTATTTCTGGAATATTTACTTATTATCGTGTTTTACACACATGACATACATCAAAAAACAAAAAGAAACCATTATTAAATTGAAATCTAAACAAACAACATTTTTAAAACAGGCCTCTTCCAAATCGAAATAAACAAACTAAAGAAACTAAACAGCAATTTTTTACAATTACTTATGCACCCAAATTCAAGATGAAGTAAGAGATATAAAGCTACGTCCAGACTTGCAACAATTCGCCAAACATTCGTCCAAACAAGCTTGGATTTCTTTCCCGAGCCAAAAAGTATTTTTCCCCTTCCAATTTATACACTTTGTATGTGTCCCAAATTCGACCCTCTCTGAAATATTGTTCTCATGTCTAGGGAATGGCATCCCCTACAACCCTCAGCATTCTTGATGCCATTCAAAGAAGGGCTGTTCGTTTTAGTAATGATCCTTTACTTACTCAAAGACTTCCTTCTCTTGCCCATCGTCGAGCTGTGGGAGATCTATCGCTCTTCTATAGATACTTTTCTTCTTCGACGAATTATCCAGTATAGTCCCTCCTCTTGCAGCTCCCAACAGAGAAACTTGTACTCGTGCCGCACGTATGCATCCCTATACGGTCCAATTGGACAGGCCCCGAACTTCCCATTTCGTTCGTTCTTTTGTCCCTAGAGTTTCTAGACTGTGGAACCTACTGCCAGCGGAGGTCTTCCCTTCCCCCAAATCTTCAAGTTTTTAAGTCCCGTGTTAACAAACTTCCTCTTACCCTGCTTAAGACACCCACGGTACGTTAGTATTTAGGCTTTCGGCCTTCGTGGATTGTCCAAAGATAAAAAAACAAATCAACCTATTTGCGCGCTCCTTTAATGCAAAAACCGACAAGCTCTGAATTATCGCGGAATTATTCCCCAAGCCCTTGGAACAACATAAATTTCCTCCACGTCCACATCCGCGCTATGTGGGGCTATGTGGCGCGCTATTCGGCGCGGCAAGTTTTTGCAAGTCTGGAAGCAGCATAAGATTTAAAAAAATGGTATCACTTTAAAGCCTTGTTTTCAAAACTATGTCGTGTCGCCAGCGACAATGAGGGGACCAATGGGAGCTAAGAATTTTTGACATACTTCCACCACTCTTTGTCGCCAGCGACAGCCTCTCGAGTTGAATTTGTTGAAAACGTGTCGCCAGCGACAATTATTAATGACTATTTATTATTTTCTTAATTGTTTAGTTTTTTGTGTTTTTCCGCATAGTTCTGTAAAAATGTAATTTTCAGCTCATGTTATTTTGTAAAACTGTATTATAAGAAATTTTTGTAAGTCAAATAAACTAAGTAAGTTTAAAATAGAAATTTGCTGGTTTACATCCGTTTTATTTTTACACGTGTTGTTGAGTCCTTTTGTGTTATAATTTTGCTAAGGTGGCTTGAAGTTATTATTATTTAACCTTTAAGACTTATGTATAAAAGCTGGCAAATGTATTAACAATATGAAGCTCCATTTACACTACAAAAAAAGCCTAAAGAAGAAAATGGACATGAGATAATTTTAAATTTAAATCAAATTGTTATTGAAACGTCAAGATAAAAGCCATTGTAGCATTTATAAATAAAAACAAATAAACAAAAAATAGATAAAAACAAATTCAAAGTTTTAAAAAGTATAGACAACAATTAGGAAAAGTTTCCCCACGTTTTAATTTAAAGATCTATGTTATTAAAATTATACATTATATTTTTCCTCCTAAATTCCTGCATACGTTATTGTGCACGCGGTTAAAGTGAAGGAAAAAGTGACATTTACAAACAAAAAAAAAGTTTTGTGATAATTACTTACTAACAAAAAGAAATATTTTGTACCTTACAAAAGACAAGTGCTGCAACCAAAAAGACAAAACAAAATTAATAAAATAAATTTTCATGAAAAAAATTTGTAGTGCCGTAAAATCTGAAGGACAAATGTGCTATACATATCGAACAGCCACAACAAGATCAACTTCGAAAACAGAAACTCTTCAACCAGGACAATGCCGCATAACTCAGGTTCGTTCCGATCGAATCTACCCTCCACCCAGAAATCCCGAAAGGACCCTTAATGCCAGCCAAGGTATCTACCAGTTGCCAGTAGCAAGAACCTCAGATTTCTCTGGGAAAAAGGTCACTGGGACCTGGATACTTATCCAGGAAAAAGGAATTATTTCAGCAACAACCAGCAACCCAGGACAAACAGAAAAGAAAGGCAAGTTGTGAAGCGGCCTGTAGGTATCGTCCCTGCAAGCCCAGAAGCCCTTCTACGTCAATTAAAGTTTAAAGTTTTAAAATATGTGTACCTAGTTTTTTTCTCGCATTGAAAAAAATAGAAAAACAACATTTTTGGACTAGACTTTTTAATAGTGTTAAATATTATTTTGTTTTAATTAAATATTTTTCTTACATCAGTGTTTTTACACAAGTTAAATTGATTTAAGAATATGGTCCGTAAAAGTATTTAATCTATTATAAGTTTGGTATTGTAAGCGGAATTCACTCACCAAAAGAAACATAATAAATTTAGGCTAAACTAGACCCAGAAAATAATTACATGCCAGGCAAGCAAGGCCGACTTAATCGTCACAAACCTGCCAGCGGGACTCCGTGCTCTCTAGAATTCTACACCTCGCTATCTATCGTAGATTTCTACTAGAGAAGTCGACTTTTTGGTACTCTGTGTCACAATAGACTAAACATCGGAAATGTCAATTTGTGTACTAATACTTCTCTGTTTAACTGTGCAAGATGAAAATGACACACATACAGCTATTGCGAATTAGATTTACGGAATATCATTATTGAGCAATTAAGTTTTTAATTATTGTTTTTAACCCGGAACAAAAAAGGGTTTGGTTTTTAATTAATTTTATTTTCGTTTACTCTTGGGGTCAATTTTGGACTGTGACATTAGCAGTTATTATGTCTATCGGATACTCCCTCCTTATATAAAATTACATTTTCTGAAGATTAACTTAACCTTTTTTTCAAATAAATAGCAATATATGTTTTCTACTGTAAATATTAAATCAGTAAAGCAAAAATATGTGATCAATTTGTCTAAACTAAAAAATTCATGCAATATCGAATTAGCTTTATACAATTGTAAAATTTTGCAAAAATCAAGGTGACATTGGTTGGGCAGTTAACACATAGCTAGAACTAAAATTATATGTCTCTAACATTGTCAAAAATAATAAAATAAATTTTTGTATTTTAATAACACAAACAATCAAATAAATATATAAATCATAGCAAACTACTGAACACCTAAATTTATTTTAGGATTATGTACGACTTTTTAAAATTTTGGTAGAATTCTACACATTCGGAGACCTCGCTTATAGGCGACCAATTTGATCGACTTCAAGCGTGTTTTCATGAACACAGAGTGCGAGTGAAATAGAATGAAGTCGTGAACACAGAGTGCGAGTGAAGTAGAATGAAGTCGATTTGTAGAATACTACAGTACACGGAGTCCTGTTGCAAACCTATCTTATAAATCATAGTATATTTATATTAGTCGAAATAATTAGATTATTATTAAGAAAAAAACTCAGAACTGTAAATAAAATTTAAGAATATCATTTTAATAGTTGAAAATAAAATACATTTATTTTAATCTTTATCAAAAAAATAATAGGTATTTATTTGCATGAATTAAAAATAATAATAAAAAATATATTTATTTTTTAAGAACTAGGTGCTTCCTTTAAGAGGCTTAGTTGCAAAATAAATAAAAATATTTTTAAAATTAATAAAAAAAAGAAACAATGTTCCTAAAATTACACAATATTTAAAAAAAAAGCTAAGTTCTATTAAATTATTTAATTCAAATAAAATATTTTAAATAAAACAATTTAATTACTACAACTAAAGAACTGCTTATTAGACATTTTTTATCAGTTATCCAAATAAAAAATAAAATTTGATCAGTTTTATTTACTTTTTCACATTTTGACTGATTTTTTTAACCAATACCCGAAAACTGGAACAGACAAAAAGTTTGAGTACGAGACCCTCCTTCCACTTAGTCGACGTCAGGCATCACCCGGTTTTAGTGCCGTGTGAAAATCACCAAGTGCAAAATTGGCCACCTGCGGCTTTGCACGCAGTACTACATTAAGCCGCGTCCGAACTTGCAACAATTCGCTAAACAGACCAACCTTTTTGCGCGCTCCTTTGATGCAAAAACCGACAAGCTCTGAATCACCTGCAAATCATTCGTCCAGCCCTTAAAACGACGTGAATTACGTCCACGTCCACGTCCGCGCTATGTAGGGCTATGTGGCGCGCTATTCGGCGCGGCTAATTATTGCAAGTCTGGACGGAGCATTAGAATTTCCTCGAAAACCAAGAACAAATTTGAGCCCTAGAGTTTCTAGGTTGTGGAACCTGCTGCCCGCGGAGGTCTTTCCTTCCCCCAAATCTTCAAGTATTTAAGTCCCGTGTCAACAAACTCCCTCTTACCTCGCTTAAGACACCCACGGTACGTTAGTATTTAGGCTTTTAGCCTTCGTGGTTTGTCCAGAGATAAAAAAAAAAGAAAAAAAGAGCTCGAAACCAAATTAGCTTTGCAGTTGTTACTTTGACGAGACAAAGAACTACGTCAATCGAGGATAATACAAAAAGACGTCTAAGCCGTCTAAAAACATAGTACGTATTCAAAGTTCGTGTGGCTTAAACCTCGAATGCCGGGCGGTCCAAAAAAGTTAGTACGCTAAAATGTATCTTTGAGGGGTCTTTGATCACGGAAACTAAAATCAGTTTTTCTGTTAAACTGTCAAACAACATGTAATTGAATTATGCGGTTTCTTGGTGTGTAGAAAATTTGAATGAAACGTTTTAGCATTAAATTTAAGCTTGAAATTATATTTATATTTTTATTAAACCGTTAAGTGGTTCAATATTTTAAATAAAAAGTGTTAAGAAAAGTTAGTGTGTATTATTGCCTATAATCACAAATTTGAATTTATAATTTTTTAAGATACGACCAACAAACATAAGCTCCCTTTCAAAATTTCTACGAAGCTTTAAGCTTTTCTAAAATACCGAACCCTACAAGAAATTCTGTAGCCACCAGGAACATGTCAATAAAAAATTAGAAAAGGGGTTAAATTTGGAGTGGCGCTACAAATGGTGTCAGGTGTAGGGTAGTTTGACTACCCCTTGGTAGTTTAAAACCCCTGGAAAAATTTTCAACCATTAAAAAAAAATGAAAAAATTTGAAATGGCGCTACAACAAGAAAAGCTACAAATTTGACATATTCACTTAAGTTGCATTTTATTGTGACGATTGTGACGCACATTCTCGAAAATCGTAATATGAATACATTCTTATTTTTGAGACAAAACTAATAAAGGAGGTGGGTAAAAATTATTTATTTTTCGCCCATCATATTCACGAAAATTAATAGTTTTTATCAAAATTAATTTATTATATTTATAAGAAGCTTAGGCATTGATCTTTACATTTTTTAGAAGTAGTATACAAAAATAAATAGCAAGTAACATAAAACGGCCTTGGTATATTTGTTGATATTTAGTTATTTTGAATGATTTTTCTAATTTTCTACTAAGCAAAAATCTTTCAAGTACTTGACACACCAAAACAAATAAATTCTGCTTAAAAGCCTATTTACTGTAGTGATCAAAAGACTAAAGAGAATCTTGGTAAGTCGAGTGCTTGACAGATTTTTTTTAGTATAAAACTAGAAAAATCACTCAAATTAGTAAAGTTTCAACAAATATACCAAGTTTAATTGCCATTTTATGTAAGTTGCTATTTATTTTTTAAACTACTGTTTTCAAAATTGAGTCATTTATTTTAATAGTTTGTATAACTCGTGAAAAGAAGTTGACATGCTAAAAATTACCTATATAAAAGTTGCATAATAAGAAAGCTAGTTTACATTAGTGTTAATTTATTTCTGAATAATAATAATAAGCATTATTAAATTTGGATAAACGATAAGACTAGGAAACCAAAAACGCTAAGATTTTACAGGGTAGTGGTCAGGAATTTAAGAAATCTGTGTAATAAGATTCCTTTTTTTTATTTAAAATGTTTTTGATTTTATTCGTGGATACCTAAAGTGACCACACGTCCCGATATTGGCGGGACAGTCCCGCTTTTGGGGGACTGTCCCGCATCCTGCCGACTTTACAAAATGACCCGATTTTAGGTGTGACTATTGATATTTTTAAATAAATCAAAAACGGTTTAACATAGGTAAAGAACACTATACATTTAATATGTTTAGAATTTTACGCAGAATCTAAAAAATAAAGGGTGTTCCATTTAAAATAAGAAAGTTGACATCAACTTTGGTATAACCGAAAGTGCTAGAACTGTCAAAATATTTTAGTCGTATGTCCCCCTGACTTTATTATGTTGCCCATATTTTAAAATTTTTTAAAGCCTACTTTTTGATAAATCGATCGCAGCAGTTTCCGGTGGGACACCCTATATAGGTGATTTTTGGTATATCCACGTCTTTTGCGAGTTCTACAAGCTGTTAAAATGAATGATTTGATTTTGAAAACACCCAGTTGATATAATAAATAAATTTTAAAAAGAACTTCTAATTTTTTGTAACTATGATGGGCGAAAAAGTGCTAATCTTTACCCACCTCCGTTGGTTGAATCTTGAAGTGGTATATTTGATATAAATTTTTTTATCATTTTTTAATTAACAAAACAAACAATGCTATAAATTGTACTTAATATGTCTATTGATATGCATTTTTAGGTATATACAGAGGGAATAAGAGGGGTACTAAAATTTATAAAAGAAACATACAATAATCCAGAAATAATAATAACTGAAAATGGATATTCAGATGTCGGGGGAATAAATGATGAAGTGAGAATAGGTTTTATTAGGGTAAGTAGAGTAAAATATTTTGTCTTTTAACCCACTAAATTTGGAGGATGAAACACTACCCTTCACTCAAGCTTTTACGATCTCCAACCAACCTCTAAGAGTGATTTTAAACACAAATGCACAATGATATCACCATCTCATGACTTAATTTAATATTAAATTGAGGCACCAAAAATCTTGTCCAATTAAATGCATCCAAAACACATCATGTTTCTTGTCACGAAAATGGTCATCAAATTATCGTTCTTTACTTATTACGGGCCAGGTTTTGCAGAGCAAAGGCACATTTAATATACACATATCCCCTTATTTTAAGTTAGGGAATGCGCGCACTAAAATGGTAAGCAAGTGATGTGGCTGCCAGGTGGTGAGTCAATGTTAAAAGCAATTTTTAAAAGCTGCGTAAATATCTAGAGTATAGTACAGAAACGATCATTTAATTAAAGTGTTGGTGGAATGGTGTTTGGCAAGTGTGTTGCGTCATTTGAGTTCTACTAGTCTCCAAATTGTTTAATTTCTGGGAGCTTTGGAGGTTATACACTTTGTATGTAGCACAAGTTCAACCTCTCTGGAATCTGAAATATTACTGTTATATCTTGAAATGTCCAGTTCCGAATCAATGACTATTTTCTGCTAAAGGAAAGAATAAATGTTGCACCCTTTTAAAATAAAATATTTATTAAAAAAAGTATTTGATGAGCAAAACAAAATCATCAGGTAAAAACTTGCGGGCTTTATCTTTAGTTTTCCCCTCCCGATGAATAATTGAGACAAAACCACTCACCAAAAAATTAAGCAAAGAGCAAAAAGAGTCATCACATAAAATTTTTGGCTTCTTTTCTTCGGTTCTAATGCATTATTACGACTGGACCAATAACCAAAAACTAAAAAGAAAAAAACAAAAAACTTTCTTTTTTTTACCTTAAATTTGCGTACTTCCCGGTTTGACGTTGAAGCTTGAATTGGTCGCTTCGCGGATCCGGCCCCGGAAATGACGTCCCTCACAGCCCAACTTTTCACTTGTCTATTCTTTTATCCCTTTACTTTCCCTCCTCCAAATGTTTAAGTCATGTGTTAACAAATTTCCTTCTTACATCGCTTAAGAGGAAGAAAAGGGTTTCAGCGTCAAAAAGAACACTTTTTTGTGATTTTTTTTTCAGATATGGATAGGGCAAATTTCCTAAAACCTTTGGTAATTAATTTAGTATACTTTTTACAATATTCTGTAATTTTTTCATTAGAAAATAATTAAAAACAAGCCGGTGAAAAAGTTTCTTACAGAACGTCTTACAAAAAAAACAATTTACATTACGTTATATGAAATCAAAGACCATTAAAATTTAGTCAAAGTAATATTAAAACTAGGCCCCAACGTTGTCAGATTAATATTTTTTTATTAAAACATTTTTGGTGGCCATCTAAAGCGTAAACTACAATTTTTTACGAAAAATTCCGTCATTTTGTGGGTGAGAAACCCCTTAATGTCCAAAAAGAAATGTAAAGTAAATGTTGGGGCCAGGTATTTTTATGTAGACAATGTGTACCAAGGTTGAAATTAATCGGTTAAGTAGTTATTAAATGACAGTGAACACGGGCTGTGGAAAAGAAGTTTTGAGAAAAACGCGTTTGAAAGTTTGTGAGGTAAAAAAGTATAACGACAGACTGACGCTCGTTTCTCGTTTTAAAATATTGTACAGTGCAGTTTATATAAGATATAAGGGCCGTTTAAGTATTACGTAAGCACTATAGGGGGCGAGGGGGTCTTAGTTTTGCTTATTTTTGATGACATGTGGGTGGGGGTCTAGATGATGATTACGTCAGCAGCAGCTCTTTACTTTTGACACATATTGCAAGCCACCCACAAAATGTTGTTAGTGAACGAAGTGTGGCGTAAATTTTAATTAAAAAACAAAGTCTTACAAGGAATTTGATTTTTTTTTCTAAGAAAATTGAAGAATAATTGCTAGTACTGACTAAGGATAAATCCAATTTACTATAATTTTTTTATAAGGTGAGTGTTAAAACCATTTTAGGTATAAGTATTAGAACTGAGGAATCTTGGTTTTTGAGTTTGGACCGCATCAAATGGAAATCTTTAACCCACGTATCGCCATCTATTGCTCAAGTCATCTTCAAGGATCTTTACTCTGAGAGATGAGAACATTGACTTTATAAGACAGATTTATTCGAGGATTTATTTCTTATGATTTACTCTGTCGACTGGTCACAATAATAAACTATGTTATTTTTTTGTATTTCTATATTTAAATGGCTTAATGTAGACATTAATATATAAACCAAAAATTTAAAAAACGCTTGTTTTGTTCGTAATATTACTTAATATTGTAATATTTGTAACGTGCTCTATGTTAAATACCGTGTCAGTAAAGTTTGTTTGAATGAATATTTTTGTGTGTTAAAGTCCTAAGCCTATTTTCTTATTTCTAAAATTATAACAGCCCTTATAAAACAATAAAAAAGAAAAAATACGTTAATAGAAAAATGCATATACAAATGTTTACGTAAGCATGGGAAGAGAGAGTTAGACTTTGGCTTACTTTTGATGATTTGGGGGAGGGGGAGTCAATAATTGTAATAAATCTGCTTACATAATTCTTGAACGGCCCCATACACACAAATATAAAATTTGCCTTTAATTCAGTTACCTGTCTTTAAAGATTAAAATATTCTTGAAAAACCATAATGGACTATAACAATAGAAGTGCGAACCTTCGAGGTGCGAACGCCCGTAGCTGTTAGAGCTAACAGAATACTAACTAAACAATAACTTCAAAAGTTTAGCAATGATTTACTTTCTCCATTGAATTTGTTACAAAAATTAAAATCGATATTGTGCAATCAGATATGTTCTATCTCTTTTAGTTTTCGCTATACCCTGTAAGGTCAACGAAAAGGCGCCATTCTGTACACACATAAACAATACGTATAATTTGCCGGTTAATAAATTTCGGCAACCATCAAACGTTTTTTGCGAGTATACAGGAAAACCTAAATTTGTCGAAACTTTAAGGTGTGATTTTATGAAAAAAGTTCCTATAAACAAATGTCCGGAGTAGCTTCCTTACTGAGATGCAGGGCGTTTGGATTTAAGAAAAACATCATTTTTTTCTAAATATTTTTAATATGCTTAGACCGATTTGGATAAAATTTGGTACATTTATGTAAAGAAATAAGGCGCTTAATAAACCCTAACCAGATTGTTTTTATTGGGTCGAGTGGAGTCTCAGTGGGCAGAGTAACTTACATTATTGTGAAAAAAAGTACGCCACTGACATTTTTGACGTGTTTGTATTTTTATAATTAAGCAATTAATAATACAACTTTTTAGTCTCCAGTATTTTTATCGTATCTAGCTTCATTTTCGAGAAAAAGATAAAAGCCTCTCGAAAACAAAGCGAGATACAAAGAAAATACAAGAAACTAAAAAGTTTATAATTATTTATAAAAAGATATAAAGTAAGTGGTGTACTTTTTTTTCTCAATATAATAAGTTGTGAAACCCACTGAGTCGCCACTGGACCCAATAATAACAATCTGGTTAGGGCTAAATAAGCGCCTTATTACTTTAAATAAATGAACCAAATTTTATCCAAATCGGCCAAACCATTATAAAAATATTTAGAAAAAAAAATGTTATCTAAAACTTCTCGGTAAGGAAGCAACTCTGGACGTATGTTTATAGGAACTTTTTTCATAAAATAGGATAGGGAATCAGACCTAGTTTCGTACCGTTGTTAGAAAACACCCTGTATACGACTGTAAATATGTCAACTAAGTATGAAATGTAATTTGTGCTTTTCAGGACACACTACAACAAGTTCGTTTAGCAATGTGTGAGGATGAAGTTAACGTTACAGCCTACACCTACTGGAGCTTGTTGGATAATCTAGAATGGAATCGAGGATATTTGTAAGTATCTCTGACTTTTTCATTCTCATTAGGTGTTGATGTATCTGGTGTCAAGTTATAAAATTGCTCGCCTCTAATTTTTAATTGTACAAAATTTAAAAGAATATCAGTTTGTTAAATGAAGCAAACATATGATTTTTCTTGTGGAACACCCTGTATATTTCTCATTTATTATTATTTTTTTAAATATATAATACCTAATAGTTAGTTCTGACTAGTTCTGGTTACCGGCATACTTGCCGGAATTTACAAAAGACCTTCTGAATTACAACCGGAAGGCAGTAAGAATTATAGTGAATTAACTGACGGGTCATTGCAGACTAAATAAACACCTGGAAACAATAGGCCTGGCAGAAGAAAACCTATGCAGGTTCTGCCAGGAAGAAGAAGAAACCGCAGAACACATATGGTGCTACTGTGAAGTCCTTCTGCGATCTGCTCTTAGAAACCGCCAATACCCGACCATACATGCGTATTTTCAGATTTTATTTACTTATACAGGGTGTCCCAACTCTATTTATACATGAAATATCTTTGCCCTTTTGGGAAATAAGCAGTTAGATGTAAAAACTTAATAAAGAAAATATTTCTGCAAAAGAAAGAAATATTTTACATTATCTAATCATCTGAAAACTCACAAATTGTTGCAAAATCCACCATATTTTTCAGATTTAGCTAATCTGACTGGTTGGTCAACAAACAATATGTTTTTCAATTATTGAAATATCACGCAAATGCGTGCGTGATTACATTGAAACATTGATTAATTTGACTGTCATTAATTTAAACAAAAGCCACCTATGTTAAAAAGTAAATAATTGCATGTTTTCATGCTGTTTATAACAATAGGTTTTGACTATATTATATTTTTAGAAAGCTCTCAGTGTGGCAAATAATATGACGAAAAATATACGGGGTGTTCCATTTAAAAAGTGCAACTTTGGCTAATATCTCAAAGAAAGTAAATCCGAGAAAAATTTTAAGTACGCCACTGTATTCTGCGTAAAAAGTTCAATGAGGGCCCGTTGTTATCTTTTCGATAAGTCATGTGTGGGATACGAGGGGTAACAGAAAATATAATATTTTTAAAATTACCCTGTAGCAAGGAAACTAAGGGGGCTAGAACAAATCTGTTTGACAAAAAAGTAGCACGGTGGCGGTGGCGCGAGAACAGCATCTTTGTAACTTCACTCATAAGGGAGAAACCCCGTAAAACACACGAAAATATGACACCCTGTACACTAGAAAAAAGTTATTAAAAAAAATAATTAATAGTTTAAAAAAACTAAAAAACACGCTTTTATATGCAACCGAACTAAAAATTAAAAAATAATTTTTCATTAAAAAAATATTTTCACTTCATAGTAAAAAGCGTGGGGTGCTTAATATATTAAATGTTATAATTATTATATTTGCCAATATCTATGATGGAAAAGTTATGAAAAAATAGTAAAATGCACCCCACGCTTTTTACTATGAAGTAAAAATATTTTTTTAATGAAAAATTATTTTTAATTTTTAGTTCGGTTGCATATAAAAGCGTGTTTTTAGTTTTTTAAACTATTAATTATTTTTCATTTTTTAGTTCGTTATATTGCACAAAATTCTTAATATAACAGTAAATTAGAACATACTATTTAATTAAGCAGCAAAAAGAAAATAACCAGCCCCTTTTTTATTAGTTCTGTGCCCCTGTATATCAAATTTGGTCAAAATGGGGGTTGCTCCAACTTTCGAAACAATTACCCAATTTGCATAAATAAGACAAATATTTTTTAAAATATTACCTTTTTAAACTAAAAGAAATTTACCATAAATGTTTTTTCTAAATATGAGTTTACTTTAGTTTACTTACCTTAAGTGATATTTTAATGTAGTTTGCTAATCTCCATTTCCAGTCTTTGTCCTAATCTAACATTCGGTACAAGTACCTAACACTCAATAAAGGCCTTCTTTTAGAAAGTATAAATGGAAGATGGTATAAAAGTTATATGCAATAACTTGTTAGTTACTTTTATTTGCTTCTTGTATTTCAATTAAAGTGTATACTTTGTTTTTAATAGCTTAGTTAACTGATTTTTTCAACTTTAATTTCACATTAAAGGAATTTTAGGTTATGTTATGACTGAATGACTGTGAATTTTGTCAGATGTCAGTTGGTAATACATATTTCTGTTTTATGACCGCCTGTTTTAAATAATTTTTCATTAAAAAAAATATTGTCATTTCATAGTAAAAAGCGTGGGGTGCATTTTACTATTTTTTCATAACTTTTCCATCATAGATATTGGCAAATATAATAATTATAACATTTAATATTTTAAGCACCCCACGCTTTTACTATGAAATGACAATAGTAGCAAATTTTAAAATTTTTCCAACAGATTGCAACTCACTAAAAATTTCTTCTTCATTAAGTAGCAAAGTTTGAAATTTTGCCAACAGATGGCAATCCAGGCAATGTTTGGACCGTTGCCAACATATTGCAACCCACTAAAATATTTCTTCTTCATTTAATAGCAAAGTTTGAAATGTTGCCAACAGATGGCAACCTAGGTGTTGTTTTTATAATATAATGGAATTTTTTTCCTGGCGATCAAAAACAAGATAACGGGATACTGTTTGCAGATTATTGCATTGTCATGGGTCCTTAATACGTGTGCAAAGTTTCAAAGAAATCGAATAGCTGGAAGTTGGTTAAAATTAGGCTCAAAGATTCCGTTACATAGGCAGCCAGATGGATAGATAGATTGATAGATAGATAGTTACAACCCAAGTTAATAAAAGCGTGTTAACAAATAAAAATCATCAACATCCTGTACCTCTGTTAATTTTGAGTTTTCGAAAAAATGTATAGAAGTTTGTTGCATTAATTTTTCATGCAGAATCGCCCACCGAAACCCTGACGCGTATAATATAATTCTTAAATAAAAAATGTGTAAAAAAATTACCGTAAGAAAGTTAAGGGAGTTGCAGGTAAATTTATAACTGGACACCCGGTACTTTGCAAATGCAAGCATAAATTCTAAGAATCGTTCGAGGAAGACTGAACACAAGACATATTCTGTAGCTTTTCTCGTATTAGATTTTTTATGAACAAAGAATAATTTAGTAATACAACTTGTAAATGGAGTTGATAAAGGATATTATTATGCTTTTAAATATTTATAGAAATCGGAATAATATTGCTGGAAGATCTAAAACTTTTTACAATTTTTATGGTGCAAGTAGCAGAGTAAGATTATGTTATACAAATAATTCAGGAATGAAAATACCAAGTTATTTTTCTAACAAGTGCGCAAAGCGAACTATTCAGCACACACAAGCATTTTAAGGAAAAAAATTTAAATGCAGAAAAGACAATTTGCGCAAGTGTTTGAATCAATATTTTTTCTATCAGTGTCTTAGAAGAGTAAGAAAAATATATTTATTTTTATTCTAATATTTCTCAACGTCAAATGGTATTTGTCAGTTTTGCCGTTTATTTGTTGGTGGTCCAACAACCAATTACATTTTGAGACATGAGATCGCGTGCGCAAATTTTACATGTACCTGTTTAGTTTAAGAACCTGATGTGCACGCAACCAGTACTTAAAGTAACTACTTTGCGCAGACGAGTAGAAAATAGTTACTTTCCTTACTAAAGTGCGTAAAGAGGTACTTTCCTGCACTGAAAAGCAGAAGAAGAACGACGCGACGCGAAGCAGAGTTCAGATAAGCTTTAAGTACGGAAAGACACGTTGCGCAAGTGTTAGAAACAATGTTTTGTCTATAGTGTCTTAGAAAAGTAGAAAAATGTAAAGGGTATTTCATTAAGCGGTTACTATTTTTAAATTTAAATAAAACAATGTGTGTTTGAGATATCATTTTAATTTTTAATTTGTTTAAGAGGCATGTCGATGCCATTATGTATGGAATATTACAGCATGCCAATACCCGCCGCGGCTTTGCTGGGTAGCGCGCATCCGAAGTCGCCAATTTTTCATGACTGGTGCATAAATCCGGCTGAAGTTGATCTACGGCATGGGTTATGTTGACTCTCAGAGCCGCTGTTGTTGGTAGCTTATTCACATAGACCTGCGACATAAGAAAACCCCACAAGGAAAAGTCAAATGGGGTCAAATCGCACGATCTCGGTGGCCAGTTCACAACACCTCCACGTGAAATGACCTTGTCCTTAAATTACTCGTGCAGAATGTCTAATGTGGCATGTGGCGCCGTCCTGCTGAAACCACATATCGTTGGTGTCCGTATTATCCAATGCAGGCCAAAGGTAGTTTGTAATCGACTTATATCGCTCGCCATTGATGGTGAGCGCGAAATTGACTGCCTCGAATTCTCCTGCACATTTTGCGGGCAGCGGCGATGTTTTCGGTAGATCTTGCGTTTCGTCGACGAACGGGTGTTGCTACCTAATTTAATGAACCAGTGGACTTAAATTTATCCACTACGTTGCGAAAATAGAAAAAGAACCTAAAAGTTTAGTTTCTTTTTTCAATGCGTTGCGAAAAGTCCTCTCGGTATAAAGATTATAGCGACTGTAAGATAGTGTTCGAAGCTCGCGCAACGTTGTCCGAACAGAACACCGTTTTCATTAAAACTTTTGCACGTGCTGTTGAACCCTATATCCGTCCATAGTGATTTGGCAATACATACTGAGGTAATTGTCTAGAAAGATGCGGCAACTCCGATTTTGACGAAATTTGGTATACGAGGGTTTTTGGGGCTCTGATCACGAATCTGATTTGTTTTTTTGGAAACGTTTTGATCTCAAGATATTCGTCTTTAAATTTAACTACAATTTAAGGATCAAAGTCAGAGTCTCAAATTTGTCAAATATATATTAAAATTTAGGTGACATGTTTCGCCATCTCCGGCATCATCAGACCTAACTATTTAAAAACAACAGATACAATGACATAACAATAAAATAAATATATAATGTATATTAATAATATAAAAAAGTTTTATTTTATTGTTATGTCATTGTATCTGTTGTTTTTAAATAGTTAGGTCTGATGATGCCGGAGACGGCGAAACATGTCACATAAATTTTAATATATATTTGACAAATTTGAGACTCTGACTTTGATCCTTAAATTGTAGTTAAATCTATGTTGAGTCTCTTTGAGAAAATGGACAGATTCTTAAGTATTCGTCTTTAAAGTTGAAATTTAAACTATCCTTATTTTTACTATATTTCCCCTTCTTTTTGTACTTTCAGATTCGTGATCAGCGCCCCAAAAACCCCTGTATACCGAATTTCGTCAAAATCGGAGTTGCCGCAACTTTCTAGATAATTATCCAGACTGAATAAATAACCGGCAATTTAACAAATGTCGCTTCAATAATATGGCCGCTATCAACTGTGAAAGTTCAAAAACTCCTATTGGAAGACCCTTTATTTATTTTTATTCTAATATTTCTCAACGTCAAGTTTTAAAAAACAATATTTTTTCTATGAGTGTCGTAGAAAAGTAGAAACATTTATTTATTTAAATTCTAATATTTGTCAACCTCAAATAGTATTTGTCAGTTTTGACGTTTACTTGTTGCTCTTACAATCAATTGGTTTCTAACGGGTGCGCAAAGTACCTACTTTGCGCACCCGCAGAAAGTAGAAAAATAATTACCATTACTTTTTGTTTCAGACCCAAATTTGGAATAGTTCAGGTTGATTTTAACAGCGAAGATCGTACGAGAACTCTTAAGGATTCGGCCTATTATTATAAAAATCTAATTGCTACCCATTTGATTAACAGCACTTCGTCAACTTAATAAAAGTATTTATAATAAAGAAGTTTTTTTATGAATATAATGTTTTTGGACTAAAATTTTTGATAAGCCCGTAATGGAGGAAGACACGTAAACTTCATCGAAAACTCTTTATTTTGGAAAGGAATACATTCTTAACAAAATTCTCTTTATATCTAACTCTCGTTTCACACTAGCCAGACCCGGAAAGTCGGTGACGGATCGACGCTAACGAAGTGTATGGAGTCTTATATACACGCTAAGAATCCGGATAGTCGGCGAGCTCTCATAAAGCTCCATATAATTTCTTTATCACTCTGTCCGGTCCGGCTTGGCAAGTGTGAAATGAGAGTAAAGTTACAAACACTTTTAAAGCTTAAATAAATCTTGTCTTAGCTGGTATAAGTACGTGCAAAATGATTAGTATAGGAACTATGAGAAAGGGATGTTTTTATTTGTAACCTTTCTTAATATTTTTTCGCACTTCAGGGCAGAGGCTATTACTTTTCGCCGCCCCTTTTTTTCCTTTTCCTTGAAAAATACTTTTAAAGACCAAAAAAAAAATAAAGGTCCTCACTTTCATATCTACGTTTAAAATTGAAACGAAATCTAAATTATTTATAGGTACAAAATCTGCCGCCCCCTAAAAACGTCTGCCGCCCCCCTAAAAACGCCGCTCTATGCTTCAGCCTACTCAGCCTTTTGGTAAATACGCCACTGCTTCAGGGACTAAATTGGTTACTTTAGTCTCTTGTTTTAGGGAGTAAACTGCTACTTTAGTCCCTGGGAAAAAAGTAAAAGTGCAAAAAAACACAAATACGTTGGCAACCAAATATTTCGCACTTTTCGGTATTGGTTTTTAAATTAAGCGACTTGGCAACGTTGTTAGCGCCTTCATCGTAATATACGTAATAATTTTGAACTAACTTAGTGGACGTGGCATTTCATAGTCAAGTTTTACTTGCTGTTGCAGTTAGTATCGTATTTTTAAAATATTTTTTTTAATTTATTAACTAAATGCAATAAAAATACAAAAAAAAATAGTTTACAATTTGTGCCAAGTATTTTAGTGGTTGTCATGGATTTCGTTAAAATTCTGCAAAACGTGCCAAATCAAATTTGTGGTGTCTGCACTTAAAGTGTAAATATTCAAAAACTTACTTTTTGTGGTTTATATATAAAACTGGCCGACCCGTGCCCACTTCGTTTGGCGTTAATAATATTTTTCGCTGAACTTTTGTTTAATCATAATAAAATATAGCTTATAGCATTCCTGAATAGTGAGGCTTTCTAATTGTGAAATAATTTTCATGATGGGTCCAACAGTATTTCTGAAAATAAGCTTTTACAAACAAACGATCAAAGTGTCAAACTTTACCTCTTTATTTATAATATTAGTATAAATGAATATCAAAGAAAACATCTACAAAAAAATGGGTAAATTTGTTGCTTTTTAATTCTTATCTATTTTTATATAAGGTACATTCAAACTAAAACGAGCCACTTTAAATAATTCCGGTAATTACCTATACACTTATAAAAAGAATCCTAAAACACGTCAATTTTTACACATTTTTGTGACAAAATTTACTTGTTCAGGGTTATCCCCCTCCCTTACGAACACAAATGTCAAAAGTTCAAATGGGAGGAGGGTTCAAGTGATACCTTATCTTAAAGAGTTTTAAATTCTCTTTTCAATGGTCTTACGGTTTTTAAAATCGATTGAGTAGTTTCTGAGAAGGGTTCAGTAAAGATGGGTCCAAATTTAATTCATTCTGAAAGCGATGCCGCCAAGTACACAAAAAATTATAAAGTAAAGAAACCCTTTTGTGAACAATGATTTATTGCAGCAAAAAATATTTAACTCGACAAGTTTCTAGTACCACGCCACGTGCCACCGGTTTTATAGTAGGACAGAGGCGAAATAAGAAAATGTTTTTAAGTAGGTGATACGTGTTTAACGATGTATTTTTTATTATATATCTAAAAATATGTAATCAGGCTCTGTCCGAGGCTATGTGCATTCGAAAAGGTTTGTTTACTTTATCATTTTTTGTGTACTTGGCGGCATCGCTTTCAGAATGAATTAAATATGGACTCATCTTTACCAGGGTCTCTAGCGAGTGGCTCACCCCTATAACTTTTTATTGTTTAAAATATCAAGATAAAATTTGGCACGTGGGTATATCACATAAATGTGCATTGTTTCACAAATTTAGTTGTTTATTATTACTTTCGGTTTAGCCGGAAACGACATAAACTTTCCTATTTTAAAGAGATATCCCGTATATTTTTACTAATATGAATATAAAATGACGTTTTGAGTATTAAAATATATATATATATATATATATATATATATATATATATATATATATATATATATATATATATATATATATATATATATATACATATATTTAGAGGTTAGGTGTTAAAATATAACAAATTTAGTTGTATTGTACTTGGCATGTCATTTTCTATTCAAAGTAGAAAACATATACCGGGTGTCTCATTTAAAATAAGAAAGTTTAGGTCGTTTCTGGCTAAACTCAAACTAATGTAAAATTTCTGAAATCATAAAACAATGCATATTTATGTGATATACCTACGTATCAAATTTTATTTTGATATTTTAAACAATAAAAAAGTTATAGAGATGAGCTACTCGCTAGGGACCTCGGTATTTAGGGTGAATTTTCTCAGAAACTACTAAAGCGATTTTGAAAACTTAAGTCTCCTGAAGAGAGAATTTTAAACCATTTAAGATAAGGTATCACTTGACCCCGATTTCCATTTGAACTTTTTGACGTTTGTGTTGGTAAGGGGAGGGAATAACCTGAACAAGTAAATTTTGTCACAAAAATGTGTCCCCTAGAAATAAAATTGACTTGTTTTAGGATGTTTTCATAAGTGTATAAATATCGGAGTTTTTTAGGGTTGGCTCGTTTTAATTAGAATGCACCGGATATTAGAAAAAGAAAAAAATTCTGCTTTCGCAGAGAATCTTTCAGGCCCCCGCGTAACAGGCAAGCATTCTACCACCGTACTAATCGGAGCTTATACACGTAGTAACAAACTTCACCTCTTTATAATATATTATATTAGCCTTTTAATTCATGTATTCGGCAAAATTTTTGCTTAATTCGTGAATGATTTGTCTTCAATTTTTCTGAAAATTAGGAGTAAGGCGTTTTTTTCTCTCCCATGTTGATCCCGCATATTTAAATTTTGGAATAAATAATATCCTTTAATGAGGTTTATTGTCATAACAAACAAAAAAGGTCCTATGCAATTCTTTGATACATGCACTTTCAACGATAGTTGAACGATAGTTGAAAGTGCATATATCATTGATAGATGAAAAAATATTAGCTAAAATTTGGCGTGACATATTGACAAGAAGTTTTTTTTTAGTTTTGCACACGGCTGGGTACTTACCTTTCTATTTTTTTTTACCTGTTATTAATAAATAATTTAAATGAATAAACATTACTGAGAACTGAATAACTTTTTATAAATTTCTTTTGGTCAGTTTGGTTATACCTAATTCTTTTTGACGCAAGTTATTACAAATATTTTTTTTAAATTGTTGCTCTTACAAACTAGTGCTTTACACCTAATTTTGAAAATATTGGCGACGTCTTTTATTAAGTTTTTGAACGGGTTCTGTTTGGAGCCACTCTACTACACCCAACATAAAAATTATTTGTGTGGAAATATATTTGTTCGCCAAGCAGACACTTTTTATCGTAAAGTAAATAATTAAACGTTTCCCATTTGGTAAGAACTTTTGTAGACACGCTGTACTAGGCTTAGTCTATATTATACTTGCGAAATGCGATCTGCGGAATGTGTTCTAATTTGGTCAAATTCGAATGTTTCGTTCGAAATTGACCATTCAGTTTGTCCCAAGATAAGTGTTACAAGAGGACAAATGGGGCAAAAATTTTGGAATATTTCAACGTGCTTTTGGAATAACTGGTCGCATGGTCCAAAACTGACAAATACGAAATCTTACTACGATTGGGCGAGTTATAACTAAAAATTGAAATAACACACTTTATAATTTTTGAATTTTCCGCCTTAGCAGCGACCTTTTAAACCACATAACACTAAATGTGTTTTAAACGTGGTGGAGCGTGTTATATGATCACTGCAGTTAGTATCGAAATTACCGTACAGGTGCATGTTCCTAATTTCTTTTGGCACGACAATTCAAGTTTAACTTTTAATTCACCAACCACAAAATAATTCCAATTGATTTAGAAGTTATTCATCATCTGAAAATTAAAGCATGTTTGCTAAATTGTCGTTTTTGAGTAAAATGACATACGCATGTAATAAGTGTAAAATAACATACTATTTTAACGTGTTCGTTAACGAAAAAAAAATTTCTTGGTGATATGTAAATATAAAATTAAATCTACCCAAGGTTGTTTAAATTTGGCCCATGCTGGATAAAATTATTTTATCCAACACTTACATATAATATCTACATAATTGATCAGATTTTGAGGATATAAAGTGTACTATAAGTCACTAGTGAGCTAAAGTACCCTTTAGCTCACTAGTGAATTATAGAACCCGTAGTTACCAACAAAATGCATTACAACCAAACAAGCTTGCTTTCCAAAAATACAAAATTTTGTTGCTGGTGTTGACAATGACAAGTAACAAATAATGGATGACGTTTTCAAATTATTTTCGATATTAAAAACGATTTATACGAAAGTGTTGGATAAAATTTTGTATTAGACACGTGAGTTATTACATATAAGTCACTTAAGAAAATTACCTCTCTCGCCCTTCGGGCTCGAGAGTTAAACTTTTCTTGCGTGACTTATATGTAATATAACTCACTTATCTAATAAATAACTATAATTTGCTTTTAAAAGATTGTTCCCTCTTGCCCATTATTAAGTTGTAATGCGTTATGTGAAAAATTGACAATTACTTTTTTACTCTTAATCCAGACTATGCTATAAAATATTGTTTTATAACAAAGTTATATAACATTTCACTTATGCTGCCTACAGACTATGTTATAACACATTGTTGTATTTTGTAATATAACAAGGTTTTATCTTACCCACTTGATGTTGGTAAACATCAAAGAAAGTTATAAAACATTTATTATAAAATGCGCAGTGCCGGACGAAGCCTTTTTTGAAGTGAAGCGAACTATCAGTTTTGCGCCCCCTTTGAAAACAGGAGATGGGAAGGTTTTTTGGCCGAGAAAAGTTGAAAAGCAAAAAAGGTCCTCACCTTCAAAAAGGCGCCCTTATCTAGTTATTTTGCCTTTTAACGCCTCGTCATCCACAAAAAAAATAGTCCCTAGGAAGAGTAAAGAGCACAAAAACAGGTCGCGCCCTTTTATAACATTCCATACCAGCACTTCCAACTATTTCTTGCACTTCTTGCATCCTACTTTTGCATCCCCCTTTTCCCAGCGCTAAAGCGGTCGCTTCACGGCTTCAAGCCTAATCCGGCAATGAAAATGCGTCCACACTTAAAAACTTGTTATTGAAACCAGAATTAATGTATACCGGGTGTTTCTCACTGATGGCTCTGACTACTTTTTTATTTTTTACGATAGAAAGATAAAATTTGGTACAATATTATATGACATAATTGTAAATTAATTAATCTATTTACTTGTTTTCTATAACTTTCGTTTTAACCTGAAATGGCTGCAACTTTTAAATTTTAAATTGCACCACCGGCATATTTTATCTTCTTTCGATAGGATATAACATTCTGAATACAATAACACCTCACATGGCATTTTCTGTCTGTAAAAAATTATTTTTTTAATTTAAAATAAAAGTGCCATAATAAAGGAAAAACGACCTATTTTAAGTTAAGTAGCCATGGAAAAGTAAAATTAATCGTTTTTATTTTTTACGACTTCTCAGAGCGGAGTCAAAGTTTGCAAAATCTTATTTATGGTCATAACTCGTTTTTGCAAAAATATTTGTAAATAAAGGTTTTTTTGTGTTTTTTAATATATTTTTTTATTCAGATTAACCATTTTTTGAGACACTCTGTAGCAGGGGCGGTCATAGGAGGGGGGCATGGGGGCTATGCACCCTCCCTTTTATGCCACATCCTTTGTATTTTATACATATGTAATGACAAATATGGCCATTTTGGGCATTTAATGATAATATGCCCCTTAGGGCTGGTCCGAGGAGTGAGGGTGATCATGCAATTGAAAAGTGAGAAGTAAGGACCTTTTTTTTGCTTTTCAAATACGTGGGAGTTTTTTTTTTGAATTTTATAAATGAAAGAATGAAAGAACAACAATAAAAATAGGTGAGGGTACCTTTTTTTTGCTCTTCAAAACTTTGTGTAAATTTTGCTGTTTTTCTAGGGGCGCCAAGATTTTTGTTTGGCACCTCACACACTTTTTCTCGGCTTATGGCCCTCCTCAGAATTTTAAATTTTTCAGGAGTGGTAAAAAAATTGGGTTAGGTCCTTTTATTTTTAAGGAACGTGGTAAAATAAAATAGGTGAGGTCTTTTTTGGTCTTCAAAATTTTAAAGCGCCGATTAGTTTCCTTCAGTATTCGAATACCGAATTCGAGTATTGAATAATCAGTATTCAAATACTTTTTTTCGTCGAAGTATTCAAATATTTGGTATTTGAATACTTTTTTCCGATATTTGTATTCGAATACCGATTTTCAATATTCGACCCAACACTGCCCCTAGATAGGTCACGTCCGGTGCAGAGAAAACTTTTTTGTGTGCAGGTGTAATTTTGGCAAGAGTTTTATACACGGTTTTCTATATTTTTGTTTAAAATCCAATGTTTTTATAAATATCTTGAATACATTTTGGACACGTCTGATTCAAAGTATTAAGTTTTGAATTAAGTATTAAGTGACCAAACTTGAGGAGCCAAGGGGTAAATAGGGATGCTGGGTAAGGTAGAATATTTAAAACTCAGATTTTGCTGTAAAATGTAAAAAAATTATGAACTTACGGTCAACTTTATTCTTTCCCTATAACGTCTATATCACGGCCACTATGGAAAATTCAATTTTAATAGTAAAAGATCTAAAAATTTAAAAATAACTATAAGATATTATACAGGGTGTGTCAGAACTATGGGGTCAAACAAATTTCTTATGTTTTTTTCTTTCTTCTAATATTTTTGATATGCTTAAGCTGATTTGGATAAAATTTGGTACATTTATTTAAAGTAATAAGGCGCCTATTTAGCCCTAACCATATTGTTATTATTGGGTCCAGTGGCGTCTCAGTGGGCACCGCTAACTAATATTATTGAGCAAAAAAGTACGCCACTGACTTTTTGACGTTTTTATATATTTTTTTATAATTAAGCAATTAATATTACAACTTTTTATTCCTTTTATTTTTTTTGTATCAACCTTGGTTTTCGAAAAAAATATTAAAGCTATACTTTAATTTCTTCTAAAAGTACCCATAGACAACATGATATAAAAAGCAAAAATTAGAATTAAACAGTTATTTGCCTTAAAATAAATTAGCAGTCGTGTATTTTACCTAAAATTGTCATTTTTCCTATTTACTAAGATTAAAATTCTTTATTCTTTAATCTTAGATTTTATTTTATTCTGTTTAGGGATACTTTTTAGAATGACTTAAAGTGGCTTATTTTTTTCTCGAAAAGCAAGATTCAAAAAAATACAATAGACTAAAAGTTGTATTATTAATTGCTTAATTATAAAAACATTAAAAAAGTCAGGGGCGTACTTTTTTGCTCAATAGTATAAGTTGCGGTGCCGACTGAGACGCCACTGGACCCAATATTAACAATGTGTTTAGGGCTAACTAAGCGCCTTATTACTTAAATAAATTTACCAAATTGTATTCAAATCGGCGTAAGCATATTAAAAATATTAGGAAAAACTTATTTTTTTCTTTTATTTCAACGCCCTGTATCTCAGTAAGAAAGCAACTCCGACCATATTTATGTTTATAGGAACTTTTTTATAAAATAACATAAGGAATTACACCTTGAAGTTTGATCTCATAGTTCTAAAACACCCTGTATATTTCTGAAGAGCTCTCATTATCTGTAATTTAAAGAATAAAAATATTCAAAGTGTTCCATAAAAAAAACATATTTTTGGGTCATATCTTGATTAATATTTTTCAAAAAACTAAAATACACCACTGGATTTTACGTAAAAACATCTACTAATATTAGATTTTACTTTTTTTTAAATTAAGTTACAAGACAACAATAATTTTGTCTATAAAGACAACTGAAATACGACTGGGGGTCCAAAAATTGAAAAAAATAAATTTTTCGCCCTGTAATCAAAAACTAAGGGGGCCATGAGAAATAATTTAGTGTCATCTTTCGTTTCATTAAAAGTAGCAACAGTTCGCAAAAACTGCAAGTCTCTATCTCGATTAATAACCAAGACATCCTTCAATTGCAACGAAATCAGGACACTTAGTACAAATTTTATTTAATCGGTTTACATAAAAATTAAAAAAAATGTACTTACTCTTTTTGTCACTTAAACAGTCAGTAAGGGCATTACAAACTTTTGGAACAATGATTAGTTAATATCTTTGTGCGTTAAAGTTCTCTATCCTAAGCCTAGTTTTCTATTTATAGAATTAAAACTGCTGCTTATAAAACAATAGAAGGAGTAAGACTTTTGCTTACTTTAATGACATGGGGATTTACCGTTATAAGTCTGTTCTATTTTAAAAAATAAAATAGTTAGCGCCTGGGCATTTTTCATATTTTTTAGTTATAGCTCTGCCCTGTATAATATCAATTGGGGTAAAATTTTAGTTCTTATTAGTTTTGGATCATGCGACCCATTTTTCCCAAATTTCGTTTTATAATTCCAAAATGTTTGGTTCATTATTTGTTCTCTTGTAACACCTTTCCTGGGACACACTGCTATGAACTATAAGCTTTACATGGATAATAAATAAAATTTTATAGTACAAGAAATGAAGCATTTTCACATTTTTTGGTCCTGCATGGTTCGTCCTGAAATTTCAACAAAAAGGTGAGAAATAGCCCAAGGTACAAAACCTATATCAAACCGAAAGGCACCAAAGCCCTGGGGTTGGTGCCACACCCCTAGGGCGTGGTATTTTTTTACTACATTTTAACAACGGATATCAATTGAAATAGTGATTCGAAGCAAAAATGTTTATTAGATTTTTTCGTAAAACTAATACTTTTCAAGTTATTCGCGATTGAAAGTAACCATTTTTGGACAAAAAAACAACTAGCCAAAAGGGTACAAAACGTTGGGAAAATGGAGGTGGCGACATTTGTTTTCTTAAAATTTTTAAGTATCGGTTGGTATGTTGTTTTTTTTTCTGGTATTCGAATTTTTTTCAGTATTCAAATACCGATTCCAGGTGTTCGTGAATACCGAGTATTTGAACACTTTTTTCTTCCAAGTATTCAAATATTCGAATACTTTTTTTCTGGAATTCGTATTCGTATTCGAATACCGAATTTCAGTATTCGACCAACTCTGGTTTTTATGGAGTGTTCGCGAATAACTCGAAACTTATGCATTTTAATAAAAAAACTGTAAAAGCAAAACTGTAGGTTTTCAAAAGATAAACAAAATTGTTTTATTATAATTTTTCTACGACCAATACGAACAAAGATACGGCTTGTTAATGGTTACCTGTTTTCCTTAAATGTAAAATTTGATAGATTTAAAGTAAAATGACGAGAAAATGCTGCATATTTTAAAGAAAACTCATGAAATCTTTTTGAAGCACCTAATAAGACCTTTCTTTTTTTTTTAAGAAGTTCCTAGCATAAAAATTAAGTGAGTTATAATAAAAAAATAAGGTCAGTATCTAATTTTTTCTAGGAAATAATAAATAAAGACACCCACTACCCCCTAATTACAATTGACCTTTACCCTTCTGCAGTTCTCTTTATACATGTATTAATAATACATCCAAAAGTTTAACCAATCTTAAATGCCTTATTTCAAGAAAATGTAAGCTTAAAGTGAAAAACGATTATTTACAATTATTTATTATATTTTTCACCCTTTTTTCTAAATAACTCCGAAAATACTGGAGATAAGAAAAAATGGTTTAGCTTTAAATTGCAAGTTTTTTAATGACTAAGATTTTTCATTACGTAGGTTTTCTGTCAAATGAATGTTTGGCGAGAGAAGTCGTTTAAAACCCTATATTTTTGAACGAGCACCACCTTTTCGAGCCCTTTAAACTCACCCCAATTAAAAACCAAGGGATTTTAAGGAATTTTACCTACAGAGCCTTGTAGCTCTAAAAGAACCCTACGAGAGACTTTCCAAAATACTTTCTATCGTAAAAAATAAAGGAGATGCGTTAAAAAAACGAATCAATTTTTCTTTAAAAAAATCGAATATGCTACTTCGGAACATAAAAATCTACATAATATGTTTAATAAATAGGCATTTTAAATTCGTTTAATTTCTTGGACTTGTTAATAATACATTAGGAGAATTGTTGAAGAAAAAAGGTCAGCTATTATTAGGGGGGTATGTTTTATTGATTTTTTCGTAGAAAAAATCAGTTACTGACCTTGTTATTTTTACGCTAAAAACTTCTGTTTTTTTTAAAGTCTTATTATGTATTTTAAAAAAAGGTTTTATAAATTTTTCTCGAAAAGCATTTTCCCGTTATTTGACTTTGAATCTATTCAATTTTGCATTTGACGACAAATAGCTAACAATTAACACTCGTATCTCAGTTTGTATTGGTCGTAAAAAAATTATTAAAAACTAATTTTGTTTGTCTTTTTAAAACCTACAGTTTTGCTTTTTACAGTTTTTAGATTAAATGCATAATTTTTGACTTATTCGCGAAAAACCCGTCGATTTTTTCGTCGAAAAATTGTTACTTTTAATCGCAAATAACTTGAAAAATATGAGTGTTATAAAAACAACGTATGGAACATTTTTTGCTAGGGATTACTTTTTTAATTGATTTCTGTAGTTAAAATGTAATAAAAAATCGTCACCTCCTAGGGGGTGGCATCCACCCCTAGGGTTTTGGCGCCCTTCGGTTCGATATAGGTTTTGATCCTTGGGCTACTTCCTACCTTCTGATAAAATTTCAAGTCAATCCATGCAAGACCAAAGAATTGCCAGGTTTTACCTTAAATTTAATTTGCATTTTTATAAGAATTGGGTTCATTTAAAAAATTCTTTAGAGGAGCGGCACTTTGGGTCCTGGCATGCGGGTAATTGACAGCCTTGGAGCGGCTCTCTTTTTATAGATAATAAAAAAGGCGGTACTTTAATACCTACATTTATTTTTGTCCCAAAAACAGACACTTAACATTTACGTTGTCGCTTGAAAATAGTTTGCTTCTCTTCTGTGACTCTTAATTTAGGTGAATGAGTAGTAGTGCGGATTTTTAGTTTATTCTTATTTACTTTAGGACGAGGAACTGAAGAATTGGGACGATTTATGAACATCGTGCTTAGTGCTTTTAAACTGCTATTACTTGTTTTTCGCATAATTGGCTTAATGGTTCCTAGGCAAATGCTTGTTTCCAGATCTTGAATTGTACTATGAACAATACTGTAGTCTGTAGAATTAAGCATGCTGCTGACGAGTGACACTTTTATTTCTTCTTTAGGAAAGTTGTCATCGTATAAAACATTTTCATCCTCGTCTTTTCTAGCACCACTTGTCCATATTTCGTATAATTCCGGTTTATATGCTGTAGAAATAGACCAGGCACGTCGACAATTTTTTCTATCCACTCTTCTTTATTGCTTACCGGAGCTGGCTCTATAAAGCTACTATAATTACGTTTTATTTTCCACCTTGTTAGTAAATCGGTAAAGTTATGTTCACTTGGTGCTAAATTATGAACTGATTCGTAATATGCTTTACGTTCATCATCTAGCCAATACAAGTTATCGGCCTCGAGATTTTCTTGGCAAGTTATTTTAAGAGTGTCATAAGCTCTCATTACTCTTAAGGTAGGGTCATAGAATTTATCTCCCGCATCATAGCAGCCTTCTGGGATCCGACGTGCTTTAGGTGCGTTGGTTAAATATTCTTGACCAGCAGGAGAGAGACCGTTATGAATCTCGATGTCAAACCGTCTGTCTGGCATTTTACAATAATCATCGGCATACATACTATTTTCTTTCGAAATAAAATGTGCTCCTGTATTAAGTAATTTTCCGTTTTTCCATAAACCTTCAACTCTCTGACCATTTGGATAAATTAAAATGCCACAACCATGAAACTCACCGTCTCGATTGAAGTATCCGTCGTAAAGAACGCCATGAGGATATCTGTAGATGCCTTTTCCAGAAAAACCTAGTCTATTCCATTCGCCAATGTACCTACTTCCAGTAATAAATCTTGTTACATGCTTCTTTCCATCTTCATCCAACAGTGGAACAGTAGCTCCATACATAACTGGTGATTTTCTAGAAATAGTCTTTTGCACATTATCATCCCCGATTTTATTTGGCAAAAACTATCTCTTTTTGTCTTACCTGTCCCAAAATCTAGATAAAGTCGTGATTCACACATTGATCCCAATTTTGTATTGCTTCTTAGAAAGGTGGTGGTGGGACGATCGCTAAATGTACGCTCCATTTTGATTCGATGATTTTCAAAGGGACCTTCTGGTTTAAACTAGAATATTTTTTGTGAGAGAGCTTGTGATCACTTTTGTAATTTTTACCATTAACCCTTTGACTACCCCCGCAATATTATGGAACTAGCCCTTCATTTAAAACTGCAGAAAATAAAAATTGGACGTTTGGCTTATAAAAACTGACAATTCTAAAATCAAGGTGCTATATGTACTAGTTAAATAAATAACAAGGTGGGCTCCAACCTAAGTAAAAAAGTAAGTTACCAGACGGATAAAAAAATTCTTAAAAGGTTTTATATAGGGTGTCCAGAAACTCTACCGACAAATATTAGGGGATGATTCTTCATTAAAAAATAAGCAAAAACTTCATATAATTATACTCGTTCTGAAAGCCTAATTAGTTTAAATTGACTTTTAGTGTGTTGAACACTAGAAGATAGAGATAAGACAAAACATTCATGTATGTAAACATTCCAGATGGGATGATGCATTGGGCTTGTTTTGTTATTGCTTTCTACCGACTCCTTTACACGCATTATTAAAAATTTCGCATTAAACGTTTTAAATTGGCACGACGTGTATGTCCTAAGCGCTATAGTTTTCAGACTACAGGGTGTTAAAATTTTATGATTTTTTATATAACTTTTAAACTCAATGGTGTATAAATTAAAAAAATTATATCATTTTAGAGGAAAGTGACTAAATATGGAATAGTATCCCCTATGGAATACCGGCATTTTTCTTGAACGGAATAAACTCGCACACGCAATTAGAAGGGTGTTTCTATTTTTTTATGTCCATTCGCGAGTGGAACGTTTTGTTTTATCGCTTTCCCATAACTTTTTAAGGTATTTAAAAAAATACGTATTTTTACGTACTTTTTAAGGTATTTAAAAATAATACGTATTTTTCGTACAAAAAGTGCACGAAATACTGTTTTTGTTACTTCTAGAGATAGTTCAGATGTTCTGTTGTAGGTTTTAACAGTATTTGATTGTATTACCTTTAAAGTATAAAAAATTAGTTTAAAGTCGTCGAAAAATCCAAATATGGATAGATCATAGTAGCCAATTATGGACTATTCCATAATTGGGTTTCTTGATTATGTAAAAGCTTCTAATAGAGGAAGAAAAAAATCAGAAGAAAAGAATCAAGCCCAAAAGGGCTGTTTGCCTCATAAATGATCCTTCGCTTACAGCGAGGCTTTCTTCTCTCGCTCATGGTCGGCCTGTGGAGGATTTATCGCTTTTTTATAGGTACTTTTATGGTTTCTGCACTGATGAATTGCCCAGTATAGTTCCTCCACTCACGGTTCCCAATAGAGAAACTCGTGGTGCTGCACGTATGCATTCCTATACGATCCAACTGGACAGGCCCTGAACTTCCCGCTTTGTTCGTAAAACCTGCTGCCCGTAAAGGTTTTTGCTTCCTCCCCCAAATCTTCAAGTGTTTAAGTCCCGTGTCAACAAACTTCCTCTTATCTTGCTTAAGATACCCACGGTACGTTGGTATTTTGGCTTTTAGCCTTCGTGGATTGTCCAAAGATTTAAAAATAATCTGTAACCTGTAATCGGTTTATCATTATACCTTACAAAAATAGTCTCGTAAAAAGAGCAAAAAGAAAGGAAAACCTTCTTTGCAAAAAAAATAAAAAAATTAAAAATGAAAAATGCAAAAAAAAGATTAAGCTTAAGTCAGATTCAGATGATGAGGTGGTGGTGTTTGAGACAGACAGTAAGCCCGAGGCGTTATTAGAAAATATGTGGCAGGCTGTTTTCAATGTCATGGGAAAACATGGATTCAGTGCCTTATGGGCACATAATTGCGCTGAACCAGGGTCTGACGTCTAGATCTGTAATTTCTGCAAATCATTTTTGTTGCTTTCTATGTTTTCCAATAGCATTCCATATTTGGGGTATCTATTCCATATTTAGCTACCCCCGTCATTTTTTAGTTTATGTGTGACTAAAAATTTTTACAAAATAAAGGGCAAATATAATATGATTGGTAATAATTACTACAAAAAGTTTTTTATATATAATAGTTATTCAAATAATGTGTAAAAAACAAAATGGTTTATAATATTTGGCCCCCTTCCTCAATTATATCATAAAAAATGCTGATATGCTGCCGCTTTGCAAAATCGCTGTTAAATATCACGACTATCTCAGTGCAAGAGCTAACGTTTGCACAACCTAGCATTTTAAGATTTATAATTCAATTATTCAATAACTACCCGAGATCCTTTAATTTTGGGAAAACTAAATCAGATTTGAACAGATAAGTTTCATAAGTCACTCATTACATTAATTAATTATGTTTGGAGTAGGTTCATTCAGTACCTAGTATACAAGTATGTAAAATAAGAAATTTTAAATTCTTTACACAATATTTCAAAAACTGTTGTTGCATTAAAAAAGATTCTATCCTAGCTACATACTCGATTATACCGCAGATGTTTCATGATGAGCATACACCGTCCATAATTGGAGCATCTTGATAAAAAGAAAAAGCGTTTCTATAGGGTAATGGTAAGATAATGAATAATAGTCCAAGATAAATTGCACAAAAATATTCTATTTATACTCCATAAAATAATATGGAATTTCGAGCACCCTGTATATCCAAAGATCATATATAACCAAAAATCCAACATGTTAAAATTTGTAATAAAACACCCTGTATACCACCACAGATTCAACAAGCTGTGTTTTCGTCGTGCAGAGATATTTTCAATGGAAAAATTCAAGCTGTTAGTACTTTCGACATTGGAAAGTTAGTCACTAAAAAAATGACTCCACCCCAAGCAGCAAGCTGACGTCATATTGACGTCTCTTTTTAGTTTTTTTGGTCATCAAAGAAGTCATAAGATGATGACAAAAATGATGTTAAAATAACCTCCTTAAGACACAGACAAAAAAACGTCCATTTAATGACGTCACAATGACGTCTCTAAAATGACGATAAATTGACGTCCATAAATTTAGGCAAATGACGTCACACTGACGTTATATTTTTATACAGTGCATTTCTTTTATATCCCACTCCCCTTTATTTTTTTGAACGGATCCAGTTAAAAATTAAAACTTTGGGATATCCAATTAATGCATACATGCTATGTTTAGAGTAAAATTGACAGATAAAAACTCCAAAATGACTGTTGGCGCCATCTTGAAATTTTCATGTCAATTTCACTCTAAAATTTAGTATTTATGCATAGTTCATATCCCCAAGTTTACATTTTTTAAACTAATCTCTTCAAAAAATAAAAGGAGGGGGACATTAAAGAGATGTAAGGTATAGGGTAGTTTAAATTATATTAGACGTTCCTAAAAATTTTGGCCACTCAGAGAGATTACTTTAAATATGATAGGCAACATATGTAAATTGAATTTCATAATTTGCATGTTTTAATTAAACAAAATTTTAAACAAATCACAAACAGATATTTAATTGGTCCAAATATTTCGAGCATCCAGTTTACTTATTTTTATAAATCTTACATGCTTGTTTCAAAATATTTTAAAAATTTATTTAATACATTATTGCTAAGATTTGGTTAAATGTGGTAGGTCACTAGCTGTGGGCAGTTCAAAAAAACAATATTCTAATTAACTTTTAAGAACAAATAAGGACATATTTTTACAGAACAACTAGTAATTATTTTAAAGTAACAAATACTATGCTAATAATATTTTATTAATTATTATTATACTGACCAAACAAGTAATAAAAGAAACCGTGTAAAAAAGTTAAATATTAAAAGCTACTTTATGGCTTATACTCTCTCTGTTAATTATGTCTTGAAACTATTGAGATTGCAACTTGACCTGACAGGAAATCCAACTGGGGTGTCCTCTGGAAGACCTGAGGAGTTTAGCTGATTTGGTTTAGTTAACTTTGTTAGAATTTCTTCATTTTTATGTTTTATTGTGATTAACAGCTCTAGTTTTTTCTCTTAAGGCTAAAATGATAAAATGTTTTCTTTAATAAAATTGTATTTCTAAATATGAAGTAAACATACCTGGTTCAATTTCATATCTAGAGGTTGGTTTTGTAGCTGGTGATTGGCAAAATCAAGGTTTGTCTTACTTAGTTTTTCTTAGTGGTCTTTTATTTTTCTCTGATTTTTCTGTTTATCCTTACTTTTACTTAAGAAAAGTTTTTGTGTCTTTTAAGGCGGCTGATCAACCACCTTCCCCTCCATATTCGGGTCACTTGTTACTTCCCCACTTGAGAGTATTATTTTAGCTACCTCTATAACACCTAAACAACCAAAATCCATCATCTTCACATCACTTTATGTAGGTAACAGCAACATCAACCAAACTTTCGAATAAGAGCTGGATAAAATTGCTACTTTCATAAAAATACAGTGTGTATGTCGCAGGCAAACGGTTATTTTAGGCAAATGGCTTCTGCCTAAGCAAATGCCTTCTGTCTGGGCAAATGGTATATTTTCATTTTTAAATGCTATGTGTCTAGTCAAATAGCATTTAATTTGCCCAAGCAATTTTTAGGCAAATGAAAATAGAAATATTTGCATAACCAGACGGTCATGCAAAACTGTTACATTGGAGGTTATGGTTAGTTCTGGTTATTTAAATCGTTTTTTTTAAATTTTCTAATAAAGCAAAAAAGAATTAACTCATTAAAACTAACCATGACCGCCCCAATGTAACAGTTTTGCATGACCGTCTATAGCGCTTTGAACCAAACAAATTAATTCCCATAAATCTTACGTGAAATTAGCGGTTGAGGGTAGGTTAAGGAAAATCTCACCAAATCTCAAACAGGCGGGAAGGGGGTAAAAAAATTTGGGAAAACTCAGGCAATTTATGGACGCCCCCTTAAGTATTGTTGAGCGCGGCCATAACTTGGATGGGTGACCGCCGGCGGGCGGCGCAACACGGTGTTCTGCTCGGGGATCAGCGGACGGACCGAGCGCGTAAATAGAAAAGCTACTCGAATTCGTCCAAGCACCGGTGACCAACTAGACTAGGATTTCTAAGTAGTATATTAACAGAAACCCTAGTTGCATACAGCTTCAGATCGTGACGTTTTGGTAGTAGGGTTTTTCATTGTTTATTAGGCGCCCCCAAGACGATCAATTATATTGCACAATATTACGTATGGTGTAATAAAACTGATAGTCTAGGGCTAATGTTAAAGATTACGCAATGATTGAACGAAAGTTTGAGTTTATTGCACAATATATTGCATCGTGTAGGGTGGGGTCATTGCCCAAAACTTTTTAGTCTTTTTCGTCGGCAAGAAGAATACATGGCGTGCACGCTTCCAAAAAATGACAGAAAAAAATGCAATGGGCAAAGAACAAAAGCTCAGTCTCTAGAAACTGTAATGTTAATTAAAGCCGTCGAAAAGGTGGTATTGCTTTCCTCATGTTTTTTTTTCTCAATCGATGAAGTGGCAATTCTAGTAGCTCCTGAAACTGATCTTAGTCTTTCCGAGTTAATATCAAGTCTTTTAAGAGATTTGCGTTAGTGTATTTTTGTCTTTTTTGTACCATTCTTTTGACTAGCGACGTGTTTGTTTACGTTTAGCCTCAAGCAATAACACTACAACTGCAGCTAAATCTTGTGCGGCTTTATGTAAGCACGATGCACATGGGATCAAACTATCGTCCGACTGAACAGAAATAACATTCCACAGTTCTTATTATTGTGCAATATAATTAAGCGTTTGGATTCAAAGCGACATTTAATTTTATTGCACAATAAAATATATTGTGAAATTTTATTGTAGGTCTAGGGCCGCCTTAAAGTAAGGTACTTTACTTTAAAGAATTTTAGCTATTAATTTAAGAATAATATTTATTTATGATTTGTGACTGATTTCTTGCTTTATCTAGGAAAATATAAAACACAATTTGGCAACCATCGATTTCCTGTTTCGAGTTTTGATTTCCTCCATTTTGTTCTGTTCATAGGCAATATATGTAAATTGAATTGCATAATTTGCATGTTATAATTAAACAAAATTTTAAACAAATCTCAAATAGATATTAATTGGTCCAAATATTTGAGCATCCTGTATACTTATTTTTATAAATCTTACATGCTTGTTTGAAAATATTTTAAAAATTAATTTAATACATTATTGCTAAGATTTGGTTAAATGTAGTAGGTCACTAGCTGTGGGCAGTTCAAAAAGACAATATTCTAATATAACTTTTAAGAATCAATAAGGACATATTTTTACAGAACAAATAGTATTTATTTTAAAGTAACAAATAATATGCTAATAATATTTTATTAATTATTATTATACTGACCAAATAAGTAAGAAAAGTAACCGTGTAAAAAGTTAAATATTAAAAGCTACTTTATGGCTTATACTCTCTCTGTTAATTATGTCTCCAAACTGTTGAGATTGCAACTTGACCTGACAGGAAATCCAACTGGGGTGTCCTCTGGAAGACCTGAGGAGTTTAGCTGATTTGGTTTAGTTAACTTTGTTAGAATTTCTTCATTTTGATGTTTTATTGTGATTAACAGCTCTAGTTTTTTTCTTAAGCTAAAATGATAAAATGTTTTATTTAATAAAATTGTATTTCTAATTATGAAGTAAACATACCTGGTTCAATTTCTATATCTAGAGGTTGGTTTTGTAGCTGGTGATTGGCAAAATCAAGGTTTGTCCAACTTAGTTTTCTTAGTGGTCTTTTATTTTTCTCTGATTTTTCTGTTTATCCTTACTTTCACTTAAGAAAAGTTTTTGTGTCTTTTAAGGCGGCTGATCAACCACCTTCCCCTCCATATTCGGGTCACTTGTTACTTCCCCACTTGAGAGTATTATTTTAGCTACCTCTAAAACACCTAAACAACCAAAATCCATCATCTTCACATCACTTTATGTAGGTAACAGCAACATCAACCAAACTTTCGAATAAGAGCTGGATAAAATTGCTACTTTCATAAAAATACAGTGGGTATGTCGCAGGCAAACGGTTATTTTAGGCAAATGGCTTCTGCCTAAGCAAATGCCTTCTGTCTGGGCAAATGGTGTATTTTCATTTTTAAATGCTATGTGTCTAGTCAAATAGCATTTAATTTGCCCAAGCAATTTTTAGGCAAATGAAAATAGAAATATTTGCATAACCAGACGGTCATGCAAAACTGTTACATTGGAGGTTATGGTTAGTTCTGGTTATTTAAATCGTTTTTTTTAAATTTTCTAATAAAGCAAAAAAGAATTAACTCATTAAAACTAACCATGACCGCCCCAATGTGACAGTTTTGCATGACCGTCTATAGCGCTTTGAACCAAACAAATTACATGTGCTTTTGCTTTTTACTGTAGTCTGCAAAACACACTGTACGTATGTTATCAAAAATGTTAAAGCAACGATTTGTAAAAGTCATTTTCCTAACAAGGACCACGGCAAATGCATGTACCTAGGCAAATGGCTTTTAAATAAAAATTATTTTCATGAAGTCATTTGCCCAGGAAAAGGCATTTGCCTAGGTAGAAGCCATTTGCCTGCGACATCTTTCTACACATGTTTTAACGCTTTACTAACGTGTTTACTAACCACTAACCTGAGTTGTCTTGGCGATATCACACAACAAACATTAGGTACGTTCAGCCGACTTCAGCGGCTGAGTTGTTTGATAAGCGGTCGCGTTCTCCCGACCGGATGACAAGCTGCTTGAACTCAGCAGATGTCCATTTTACAAAGCAAAGACCTAGCTATGCTAACCAAACTTAACATTTATTTGGGCTTGCGCAAATGTCGACCTTACGGAAAGTTCTGTTAGTCATCTGTCAAATTTTGGCTATATTTTTAACTGAAATGTCGAACTAATAAGCGAAGCGTTCAGAGACTTGCCAACTGCTGGGTCGTTTTTCCGCTGAATCGCTTAGTGCTTACAAAAAGCTGCTGATGTCGGATGAACGTACCCATTGAAAAAAACTTCCTTTCTTCAAAACTTTACAATAAAAAACATCAATCAACCCGTAAAAACTAAGATCGTTGGGGAAACTCTAAAAACACATGGAAAATTTGGTTAACAACAAACCAGAATCCCAGAACAGAACAAAATGGAGGAAATCAAAACTCGAAACAGGAAATCGATGGTTGCCAAATTGTGTTTTATATTTTCCTAGATAAAGCAAGAAATCAGTCACAAATCATAAATAAATATTATTCTTAAATTAATAGCTAAAATTCTTTAAAGTAAAGTACCTTACTTTAAGGCGGCCCTAGACCTACAATAAAATTTCACAATATATTTTATTGTGCAATAAAATTAAATGTCGCTTTGAATCCAAACGCTTAATTATATTGCACAATAATAAGAACTGTGGAATGTTATTTCTGTTCAGTCGGACGATAGTTTGATCCCATGTGCATCGTGCTTAAATAAAGCCGCACAAGATTTAGCTGCAACTTGTAGTGTTATTGCTTGTGGCTAAACGTAAACAAACACGTCGCTAGTCAAAAGAATGGTACAAAAAAAGACACAAAATACACTAACGCAAATCTCTTAAAAGACTTGATATTAACTCGGAAAGACTAAGATCAGTTTCAGGAGCTACTAGAATTGCCACTTCATCGATTGAGAAAAAAAAACATGAGGAAAGCAATACCACCTTTTCGACGGCTTTAATTAACATTACGGTTTCTAGAGACTGAGCTTTTGTTCTTTGCCCATTGCATTTATTTCTGTCATTTTTTGGAAGCGTGCACGCCATGTATTCTTCTTGCCGACGAAAAAGACTAAAAAGTATTGGGCAATGACCCCACCCTACACGATGCAATATATTGTGCAATAAACTCAAACTTTCGTTCAATCATTGCGTAATCTTTAATATTAGCCCTAGACTATCAGTTTTATTACACCATACGTAATATTGTGCAATATAATTGATCGTCTTGGGGGCGCCTAATAAACAATGAAAAACCCTACTACCAAAACGTCACGATCTGAAGCTGTATGCAACTAGGGTTTCTGTTAATATACTACTTAGAAATCCTAGTCTAGTTGGTCACCGGTGCTTGGACGAATTCGAGTAGCTTTTCTATTTACGCGCTCGGTCCGTCCGCTGATCCCCGAGCAGAACACCGTGTTGCGCCGCCCGCCGGCGGTCACCCATCCAAGTTATGGCCGCGCTCAACAATACTTAAGGGGCGTCCATAAATTGCCTGAGTTTTCCCAAATTTTTTTACCCCCTTCCCGCCTGTTTGAGATTTGGTGAGATTTTCCTTAACCTACCCTCAACCGCTAATTTCACGTAAGATTTATGGGAATGCAAAAAGGCACCATTTCTCTCTTGTAGCCAAAATTATTTTAAAGAGCAAAAAAAGTATCACTGCATCACATTTTCCTGGGGGACCTGCCACAAAACTCGTTAAACTTTTCCTGTTTCTAGCTGCAGAAAAAATGCGTGATATTTGCCACTCATGGCGAGATTTCGTGAGATTCACCTGCACCCCTACCCCCATAAATGTCTTGATTTATGAACGCCCCCTAACTTTGGTGATCGACGCTGTCGACTCCACCGGAGCAGCTACGAGCGCGGCTCACGATAGCTCTGGAAGTATTATAATTTTTTTTTACTTTGCTATTTTTTAAGCGCCTAAGTCATTAAATATTTGACTGTTAAGTAACTTCCTTAAAACACTTAATAGTTTATTCTAATGAAATATACTTTAAGGATTCCAAATGTTTTAAATAAATCATAGCATTATACTAAGGGCAGTTTATATTACACTAGCTATAGAAATATTTTTTAAAATATAAAAATAAAAAGTTTTAACAAATTTTAAATAAAAAAAATAACACAAAACAAGCAGATGTCTATGCTCTCGAACATTAACATTCATTTATTTAAACACCCTGTACACAATTCTATATTTTCATTTAATTATTTGGAATTTATATAACCTATTTTACATTTTTTAATTTGTTTTACACTTTTTGCATCCAGGTTGATTCTTAACCTATACATATAAACTGGGGAAATAGTTGCTAAGGCTAACAATAACTAATAATGGAAAAAAAATAGGTAAAATATTTTAGTTAGGGAGATAATCAATTATTTCGAATAAAAAAAGAACTTAAATTTTAAGGCTAAAAATGACTAATAAGGCAAAACAAGGTATTTGGCTATTTTTAATGTCAGAAATAATATGGTACAAAAATTATAAGCCACAATTTTAATTTTAATGGCGTAAAAATTAACCTATATACTATCACTACTAATAACGGAGTACTGATAGACATACCAAGAATTATTATTACTTGTTTATTTGTTTAGTTTTTACAAAAACAAAAAATTCAGATGATTAGTCGGTAACAAAAAATAGTTTATTATCTTTTTATTTTAGAATTATTATTTATGCCCAAGGTTTACCTGGTTTGTTTTATTTAAAATAATTAAATATCTCCATAAACAAACAATTTTTTACTTTTTTATTATTAGTCATTGTTTGTCCTTAGGTTTATGCATATCAGTTAAGAATCACCCTGTATAATAGCAAATTATATGAAGTTTTTATTTTAAACTATTGTACGAAATCTACTCTTTAATAACTCATTCATAAAAAAGTACGGTTTGCGATTTAACTTATAAATGCAATAATTTAATATTTACGAATTTCAGGTTCCCTTAGTTTGAATAAATAGTTGTTTTGCACCTGCAACTTCAACAAATCAAAAACATTGAAGCTTGATGATTTACCAAAAGTTACATTATTTATTCTTAAGACTTATTTCCTAACTTTACAAACATTATTATTATTAATTAATTATTATGGTTGGTCTGTGATGTGATACCTCTTTTAAAAATACAGTTACAGAATCAACTTTTTTTTTGATCGTCATGCCTTTAATCTTGGAATTTTTACCCTAAAATTGACTGATCCCATTTAATACATGCCAGATAACTGAAAAAAACCCTGTCTATCTCATAACATAAAGGGTTACCTAACCGATTTATTTAGATTATATATTGTTGTTAAATTTTGTAAAATCTGTCTAGCAATATTTTTGTCAACACTGGAGTTATTAAAGTGTAATACGCACCCAAATTAAATTTGATTCTATGTTTAAATTACTTTAAATTTGACAGAGTATGAAACTTAAAATATTAATAAATAAATGTATTTACAAAAGAATAAGCAAACTTTTATGACAAACAAGATTATAGTAGTTATTTACAAATTAAAATTCATTTTATATATATACACACCTAAACTAAGTGATATAGCTTATTATTAAATTAAGGAGTACTGGTTTTCTGTAAAAATAAGACATACACTAACATGCACATTATTTTATGGGGGTTCAAGATATTTGCACTTTATTTTATTTGCTTTTCAACGGACACGTAAAGCAGCTTATTTGTTTATTTGATGTAAAAGATCAATAACAAAAGTGAAACGACTGGTTTTTATATTCTATTCCATATTCGTTTCGTAGGTTAATTTTCAACCCTCAAATTGGGTTTAAAACCAGGTCAATTCGCCAGCTCAATTTAATGGACTATTTCATGTTGTCTGTCTCTACAATAAATCGAAAGCCTCCGACTTTTTCAAAAAATTACGCACATAAAATGTATGTTTAAATGCAGCAAAAGAGCCGCCTAAATCCAGGAAAACCCGGTTACCGTCAAAACCTTTACGAGCTTGCAGTTGTGGTTAGAGTTAACAGGAATTTTCCTGTACCACTAAATATACTTTTACGGCAACTTAAACGGCAGGATTGAATTGCTGATTCGTTCCCGATGGATCAACCGGATTTGGTTCCTCAGTGCACGTGATCCTTTCCCGGAAAAAACAATGTAACGGCACATGTTCTATCGAAATCCTTTCCTAACGTAGATGTTTTTATGTTAAAAATTTTTTATATTAGAAACTTCGTGAATTAAAAGGTGACACGTACAAACCCACGCCTAACGGCACTTGGGTCTGCACTCAAAGTTAGGATGTTAGTGCGCTATTGCCAGATATCCACCTAAGAATAAAACTGTAAAAACTGGTTTCTATTAACATTGAAAAATTGTAATGTAGACGTCAAATACTCGTATCATTCCATTTTTTTCTTTTAAACAATAGCCTCGTCTAGAATCTAAAATTTTGATCTAAAACAAACTACTAATTTTTTTCACCATTTAAAGGCTTGGGCCTAAACAATAAAACGACCTTCTAAAGCCAAGAATATCTAATTCTTTTCAAGACCTCTCTTATTTTATTAATATAAACGTAAATTTTAAAATTGCTGCCCTTAAAACTTTTATCATGAAACTTAAATGGTAATCACATTAGCTTATTAACAAACATCTCGCCTTAACTCTCGGTAATACTACTGAGCATTTTAAATTTACCTGGCGTAATGTAAAACAAATTATTTTTGTCCCTGAAATAAACTATAATTTTATTTCTATGAGTAATATTCCACTTTTGTCATTTACCTTATCACCAGAGTCCTGAGAAAACAATACCTCGCCAGTCGCCCAAGCAATGTATTATTCCATTAACGAGCTAATACCTGTAACTAAGCATAAAGGGCGGTGGCCACTTTGACTAACCCACGAGATACAAGCTACAATTTGTTTATGAATAATTTATTAATATTACCAAAAAAAATCACTCTCTAAAAGGGTTAACGCGGTTGCAGCAGTGTTTTATATGGCCTAGAACCTTTCAATTTCTTTTGAAACAATGGGGTTTTTGTATAATATCCCTGCCGTCCAACGGAAAAACACCGTACGTGTATATTATAAGCCTATTAACATAAGGTGTTTTCCGGTTCGACGGCAGATTTTTTATTACGAAAAACTTTTAATCCTAACATTTTAAACTACCTCTAGCCTAACGCCGAGTGATAAGTACTATATCCAGGTATAAATTTCCGTCGCTTGAATAAATACTATTGGTGATTTCAACTACCGATGGGGGCGCTGTTAAAGTAAACAAAGTCGAAGAAAGCAGGTAATAAGCCGGTAGCCGGCTTTAATCCCGTTACGGATTTTGGCAATTGAAACGTTTTAAAATATAGGTTGAGTTTCAATACAGCCGGGAATTTGTATAGATTCGGACGTGTTAAGTGTGTTGAAGATCGATTTGTTATACACACGTTTTTTCATTTTAGAAGTGGTTTGTATAAAAGTAAGACTTTTTAATGAAAAAGATAGCAAAACACACAACTATTCACGCACAAGGCTAAAAAACGAATCATAAGATACCGATTAACGCGTGTTAAACATGGCCGACTACCTACTTTTTTAGATTGCGCTGTTGACCACCTGAGGTCTCATTGAACTTTGGAATCGAGAATTGGAGATATGAATTCCTTAATTCTGCATTAAAAGTTTCGAAATACATCGTAAATCTTTATTTTATACCATTTAATTGTTGTTCAAAATCTTTTTCACTACTTCTTTTTACAAAATTTTAAAATACAGAAAAACACGTTTACTAACTTTTCTTAAGTTTCTGCCATTATTTGGTTGTGGCTACAATGGTAATAAATTTACAAATACTTGTCATCAAGCTAGGATTATTTTTGAAATAATATTTCTTCCGTAATAAAACATATTGTATAAATACTACCTACTTGTTTAAACAAAATCGTGAATTTTTAGGTCCAAAAACACAATTTAACTACCACCAAAACTTTACTACATGGAATTTTTTCTTTTACTATTATTAAGTTAATCATAAACAAAATTGTAGCTTTCTACTTTGCAGATCAGTCAAAGCAGCTGTCAGCTTTCCGTCTAAGTGTACGGCCAGACTTAAGAGAGACAAGCGGGCGATTTGCGTGCAATTTTTCGTAGTGCGAAGATTGCATGTTAATTTTCGCCCGCCGGGTGTCGGTGTGGCCATTTGCATGTACGCATTAGGTTTTGATAAAATCGCTTGCACGCAAATCGCACGCATGGCGCTTGTCGCTCTTCAGACTGGCCGTGTACTAATAGATGTCTAACTATAACACAGCAGACCACATTAAGCAGCCAATTCCAATACTCTTTATCAATATGATACATAATTTGGGCGACTCGAGAGGGATATATTCGTCTGAGGTCTGCAAATCACATATTAAATTTATCGAAAAATAAGATCCATTAATTAACTTATACGAAAACTTTGGCTAGTCCGTCAGCGCCTGCGCTGGCTATATATGGTCGAGATGGGTGGAAAGCCACATCTAAAATGCTCTCGTCGAACTTTTTACGATGCGCCGTTATTTCTTGCACACAAGTCTTGTTGTCCAAGTGCCACAATCTTATGGAACAATCGTGGGAACCTACAGACAAAAATAAACTTTTAAAAATATTCGTGTTTTTAGATCGGCTCGGTAATTTTATAAAAAGAAAAGTAAAACTTTTAAATATGTATATCTAATTAAAGAAAGAGTTACGGCCGTATTTACCAAGCTCTAACAAATATTGATCAGACTTGATAGCCTGCTTTTCAAATATATAGCAACGTGTTTGGGACTTTGGAGTATACAGGGTGTCCGGAAAATATGTGTACAATATTGTATGTCAAAACATGGCAGGTTTATTTGAGTTACAACTAAAATTATTTTATTTATTTATTTTGTAATAAACATATTACACCATTTTTACAAAAAAAAACACTAAAAATTATTTTATTTATTTATTTTGTAATAGACATATTACACTATTTTTACAAAAAAACACTAAAAAGTAATACTAATTGGTACATAAAGACATTATATTTATCTGAAACCTATACAGGGTGTTTCCTAACTATGGTACAAAACTTCAAAGAGTGATTCCTTCTGTCATCTTATGAAAAAATAAGCTTGGTTGTTGAGATACAAAGCGGTGAAGTTAAAAAAACAAGACGGTATTTTATATGTTTAATTTTCCAAAAAAACTTGTGTTTATTGCCTAAATCGGTCAAGCAGGTTCTGCAATAAATTTTATGTTCACTCTTTGGTTTTTGTTTCTTTACTTCATCAAACACGTCTTTTGTAACAACAGGCCGTTTAACTATCCACTGTGAAGGTATTAGACATAGTCTCCAGAGACTGTAAAAAAGTTTCATCTTTGTGCAATAATAAATTTCAGTATTTTTTAAGTTTCTCGATTAACCAATTTAAAATAAAACTTTAAAGTCTGCTGGTCTTTTTTCATATCTAGCTCTTTTTAAAAAACAAGAATTCAAGACACTATAACACATTCAAAGAATATATACTACACACTTAATAAAATAAAATCCAAAATAAACAAAATAGATAATTTCAACCTGCATTTACTTAAGGTCGAAATTGTATATTTTTTAAGAATGAGATTAAGTAGTTATTATTATTATATATAAAGTAAGTTACAAAAAATTTTTATTTTTCTATAAAATCTAGATTATGATAAAAAATTAAAAAGTTTTTTTTCCAAAATTTACTTCTTAACAAATACGCTTTTCTGAATTAACAGAGCGGCATTGCTGACTATTAAAGAATAAATATTAAAATATCATATCTCAGCGTTATTTTTGTAACAATCCTTTCTGTACTCTTTATTTATACTTGCTTAAACGGAAAAACATAATAAAAACTAGAAAAGGTAAATGGCGTCCTTGTTATCTTAATATCTTAATATTGGCTCTAATGCCCACTGGGACGCCACTGGAGAAAATATTTTTAATATAGTTACAGCTTAATAAGCGCCTTAATACTTCAAACCTCTGCACTAAAATTTAATCAAATCGGTTTAGGAATATTGAGGATATTAATAAAAACACCGCCTTAAAAAAACTTAATGCACTGTCTCACAAAAACTTTTTTCCATATAACAACCTAAAGAATAACCCTTTAAAATTTAGTACCATGGTTAAGAAACACCCTCTATAAAGGTGCAATCAAAAACGACACAAAACTGACAATGAGAAAGTTGAAAGTTGTTCAAGAAATTTAGGAAAAACTAAGTTGACTTGAACACACCTTGTCCTTACCGTCAGGAGAAATTATGTAGTGGGTTTTCATTTATATTTTGCCACCCACTTCTAACTATAGCCAAGAATAGAAAAAAAAATGTCCTGTATAAAAGTTTAATACTTTTTCAGTTATTCTCTTTTAAGCATAAAAAAGAAACAAATGAAAACCAAAGAAGGAGCAAAATGAAGAGGTAAACTTTTTAATGGGGCATCTTGTATATTATGTCACCATTAAAAAGGTCTTTTAAAAAGCTTTACAAAAATAAATTTATTATATCTATCCTAAATAGTTTTGAAAATATAGCCATTTAAATCTGGAAATAATTTTTCAGTACATCTACACTCCCAGATTAGTGCCGTTTAGACCCATATTTATTTCATTCTGAAAGCGATGCCGCCAAGTACACAAAAAATGATAAAGCAAATAAACCCTTTTGTGAACAATGATGTGTTGCAGCAAAAATATTCAACCCTACGACTACGCCAAGCGTTACAGGTTTTATGGTACGCCAGAGACGAAGATATGTTTTTTAAGTAGGTGATACGTGTTTTCGCAATATTTTTAATTATTTATCAAAAAAATGTAATCTGGCTCTGTCAGAGGCTATGTGCTTTCGAAAGGTTTGTTTACTTTATCATTTTGGCGGCATCGCTTTCAGAATGAAATAAATATGGTCTTAACTATAGGTATAATGGAAATTATATCTAATATTTTTCAGATTTAAGTGGTCATATTTCGAAAACAAATGAAGATAGATATACCAAATGTGGTATATTTGTAAAGCTTTTAAAGACCTTTTTATTGGTGACATAATTTACCTTTTTATTTTTCTTCAGTTTTTGATGTTCATTTGTATCTTTTTTAGGCTTAAAAGATGATAGATGAAAACCTATGAAACTTTTATACAGGACGTTTTTTTTCTAAGTTTTTTGAATATAGTTAAAAGTGGGTGGCAACAATTTAAATAAAAACCCTGTACACATATTGTTAATGCACCCCATATGAAACAAATTTTATTAAAGCCTGAATATAAATAGAAAACTCAAATTTTCAAAATGATACTAAATCAAAAGTAAAACATTTTAGCAATAATAGTTTTTTAGCGATTCATTTCAAGATCTGTTTATTTTTTTATCTTTGTGACAGCCCACGAAGGCTTATGCCTAAGTACCAGAGAGTACCATGGGTGTCAGATTATTAGATGTTTAAACCATCTTTTTCTCTGTTCCGCCAACGTTGTCCAAGGACTGAAACATGCAGTTTTTGAATTTCACAGCACCTTTTAGATAATGTGGATTTTTCTTCTAATACTACTTAAAAATGTCTTTTCGGTTGGGGATCAAGTCTGAGCCTTTTGGGTTAAAGATCAAAGACTCTGTTCACTGCGCTACCGGTTAGTCCGGAAGACCGCAGAAAGTAGAAATATGTTATAGCACTCCGAGTAGCGCATCCAAACTAACCGCTGTTCAGTACATTCAATCGCTAAATCGGCTTAATAAACCCGGTCTCTGGCGCATTAAAGCGTTTATATCTTTATCCAACACTTACATATAATATCTACATAATTGATCAGATTTTGAGGATATAAAGTGTACTATAAATCACTAGTGAGCTAAAGTACCCTTTAGCTCACTAGTGAATTATAGACAATACAAAATTTTGTTGCTGGTGTTGACAATGACAAGTAACAAATAATGGATGACGTTTTCAAATTATTTTCGATATTAAAAACGATTTATACGAAAGTGTTGGATAAAATTTTGTATTAGACACGTGAGTTATTACATATAAGTCACTTAAGAAAATTTTCTCTGTCGCCCTTCGGGCTCGAGAGTTAAACTTTTCTTGCGTGACTTATATGTAATATAACTCACTTATCTAATAAATAACTATTTTCTGATAAGAGAGCACCATAATTTTTTATGCAACTATTTTGTTAATAGGTTGACAAATATTTCTTTATAAACAAAATTCTTACACAACACCGAGAAGTAAACCAAATTTCCATTTGTTTATGATAAAATTAATTATTTATAAGCAATAATTTTTTACGTAAATTATTATTGTTTTATTCTGTTCCTCTACTATTCCTAAGTACCTAAACTAAGTTTCGTTGAAATCCAGTAATTATTCGCTGATTTATTGTCATTTACAAAAATAGTACTTGAAATTTTTAATCACTCATAAATTTTTTAAGTTTTTTTAACCGTTCCGGGGTAACTTGCAACCTATAAAACTACCAAAATATGTTGATAGATACATTAAATTCAAAAATTCGATTTTTAGTCGGCCGCTTTTGACTCGATAGAAATAAACTTTAGTAACCAACAAGTTAACTTACCAGAGAGAAGATACAATCCGTTAGGATCCACAGCCAAACTAGTGACGGCATCTAAATGAGCGACCATCGAATGAACCATCTTACCCGTGTGATTATCCCAAAACCGTATGTGCCTATCTTCATGCGCCGTAATAGTAAGCGGCAACGTCGGATGACAGACGATCTTGTTAATTTGTTTTGCGTTAATATTAACACCGTCTTGACTGGTCGATTCCAGACGTAGTACAGGTTTGCCCGTTTCGGCGTCGAAAATGACACAGTGTGATGACGCGAACGACGCCACTATTCGATTAGGTTCGTCTCGCGCGAAGTCCACGCTTGACGGTATGCCGTCTTGTTCGGAAGTGAAGGTGTTCAGTAATTGAACCTGAAAAAGAAAGATGAATTTCCATAAAAGATGAATTGGATAAATTACTTATACAGTGTGTTACAACAATGCACCATTAGGATCTCCGGAACGGTAAAAGATACAAGGTTGGTTAAATTGGGGAAAAGTTGCGCATTTTTATGCCTAACAATATTTCATTTTAAAAATTTGCAGCCGTTCCGAAATTATCCGGAAAAAAATGAAATTTAGCAAAACAGTTTTTATTTTTTTCTCAGTTTAACTGAAGAAATATTTTAAAACACAACACATTTTCATTGCTACTTTTTAGTAGATGTTTCGTTATTTGGCCACCATTATCAAGTTTGGCTTTTAAAACAGACGACATATTTGGTTTCAATCGTAAGGGATTTGTATACGGTTAGAACTTTCAAAAAATCGCATTTTGTTAATTTTATTTCTTTAATGTACATACATTTAAGAATTTACACATAAAATTTCATATCGTTCCGGTACATATTTTCGAAGTTACACGCAAATTTGAAAAGGCGTTTTAGAGTGCTCTTATGTGCTTTTTAAACTTTAAAGGCGTTTTTCTCAAAATGGTGTTTTCAAAGTCGGTGACCAACATTACCCGAAAACGGCTAAACCGAGTAGTCTCAAATTTAAACACAAGCTTGTTAAATATATTTTTTAGCAATTAATCGAAGCTTTTTCCCACCGATAAATATTTACTTTTTTATTAACAATTTAGGGCCGAAATTTTGGTCAAAAATCGACTTTTTTGTTTGAGAAACCGGCATTTTGTCAAATAAACTTATTTTGCTTATTCCATCGATTAATTACTAGATTTAACATTACTTTAACAAAATCTGTTTGGTTTTTTTAATTTCAGAGATTCCAGTTCGAGATATAGTGGTCACCACAAAACGTCTTTTTTGAGAGGAGCTCCCGGCGATCAGCTGTAGCTCCTCTCCAAATAAATATTTTTACTAATATTAAGTCTTAAAATACAGTTAAAAGATACCATAATATGTGTACACATTTTAAGATTAATAAATTTAAATGTTTTCTCAGAAAAAATTCTTGAGAATTCGCTTTTTTCGGCCTTCTAACTGTATATAACGCCTTATTTACTTACTTTACATTTATGCCAAAAAATCATTATTCACCATTTATTTATTAAACATTACGTTTTTATTTTAAACGATCTTAAATTTCCATTTGAAGCTAAGTATGCATTTTTTCCATCAATACTCATTATTATTTTTATTTATTATGTATATTTATTTATTTATTTTTATAATTTAACTAACAAGCTACAGGAATTAATGTAATTTACATATGTACATTTACTTATACGTAATAAAGTTAAGCATTTAATTTAATCAAACGCCTCTATCAACTTTATCATAGCTGTGATAAAAAAAACAGATGCATACTTACCTTCGAACGGAAACTTTCCCGAACATTTGGGGAAAAATGCTTATTTGTAAAGGCGAAATAATGAATGATGTTATTTTCGGTTCGAAACGTTGCATAAATTCAAACTGTGATATATCGTTGGATTTTAAATTAACATACGAGTTTATTAAGTTTAAAACTAAATGTTTCGCCTATTTAAAAAAACAAAGTTGATGATGGTCGCTCAAAGACGAAACGTCGTATCTTAAATTTAATGACATCATTTTATAGAACAAAAAATTGTCAATGATAATGTGTTGTTTGTTTTAAAATACCTATTTAAATAAACTAAAAAAACCTGTTTAGCAAAATTTTGTCGGAATATTGTTAAGCATAAAAATGCGCAACTTTGACCTAATTTAACCAACTCTGTATATTTTACCGTTCCAGAAATCCTAATGGTGCCCCTTGAATGTAACTCCCTGTATATTTTTGGTTTAAAGCCAAATAGTTTGGTATTGCAAAATCATAATATTAAATTTCACTCCTAGATCATATTATCATATATTATTTTTTAACAAATTAGGTAAAAACCCTAATTATACTAGTTATCAGTTTTCAGTGATTTTCATGAATAGTTCACCTGATTGTGTACTTTTTGAGGTCCCATTATTAAAAATTAAAAAAGTTAGTTGTGGTTAGTAAATATTTAAAGTTTTTGACATCGCAAAAGGGAGAAGGGTTTCCGTTAGCTGTTATAAAATATGGAAAAGGATGGTAGTAACCAGAACTAATAACGTTATTAATAAAATTACAATTTGCCACTAATATGAGTGCGTTTTTACCAGACCAGTCGTTTTTAATTAAAATTATAAACACGCAAAACATCTCATCACTTAAGATTTTATTTATACTACATAGTATACTGACCAATAACTGGCTTTTATGCAGCCTATATGATCTTAACATGTGATACAAAAAATACAAGGTGGGATCAACAGAGATTCCAAACTGGTTCGCTTTGCGCAATGACGTAGCGATGCGACGTTTTTCCCCGCGAGATTTAAATAAAAGAACTGACGGAGGCCTGTAATGTTTGTAAATTCCGGTTGTTTCATTTTTATTTTTTTGAATTAGAGAGATTTTAAAGAAATAAGTTTTATAATAATATTACAGTTTATATAAGAATATAGTGTTTGATTTTAACTGGTTTAAAAATGTTATTATTAGCATAAACTGAACTTATGTAATAAACCATGTTTAAAGAACTTAGAGTCGGTGATGACGTGATACAAGATCATCCTTGTATTCATTGTATCATGATCTTAACGGTTTTGGGAACAGAGTATTTATGCTCTATCGCTTTTCGAATGCACATTGTGACACTTTAAAAGGAGGCTTTTATTGTCATTAATATTCCAAAAGGACAAAACAATGTCATTGATTGTCTAATAAGATAGTTGTAGACATTTAAAATAATAAAATCCTTAATAAAAACCAAATCGTACCTACAGAAAATGGAACTAAAATACTTCCACAGTAAAAAGATATATAAACATATTCATAAATAAATACTTAATTGAAAAACAAAACCACGCGGCAAACAAAATCAATATACAAAAAATCAAAAATAAATCAGTTGAAGCTTTACAACTTATTAGCTATAGCGGGTGTCAACTATTTGACAAGCTTGTCGAGTATCATCATCAAAATGATACTTGTTATAGGTATATGGTATGGGAAGAGGAGAGTTTAAACATACATCTCACGTTTAGGTTACTTTCAGTTTAACCGGCACCAATTATGAATTTCTAAATGTAACATTTTTGGATTTCTCAGAATATAGAATAGAAATAATACATACATATACATATACAATAGAAATTTGATATTTTTAAAAGTTCTTGCGACTACTTGAGTTTTTGAGAACCATTTGTAATATTGCATCTAAGTGACGATGATCCTTTATTTAGGTGGTTATTTTTATTCCGATTGAAAATAAATAAGTATTGTTAGATTCGTCAAAAAACTATCGTTTCGAAAGTGCTTGTCTAAAAAGGGTTGCCAGTTAAAAAATATTAGTTACACTTGAAAATGTCAATTTGCCAAATTGATTTATTTCTATTTTTCATACTGATCACTCAAACTTTGCCATTGTATTTTTTCTGACATCACCTGGAGCCCTTAGGATAATTTGCATCCAATCATAACCACCTAGATGCAATAATAAAAAAAAATCAAGTAGGATCTAAGGTTTAATTAAAATGTCACATTCTCATTTAGAATTGTCTCAGGAATCCAAAAATAATAAATCATGCAGGGTGTCCCATTAAAAATTTTAAAATTGGAATCATTTCTGGTTAAACCGGAAATGAATAGTAAGTAGAAAATATGCAAAAACTCTGATCTTTTCATACCATTTACCTTCACCAAGTCTCATTTTGATAAGTCTTATACTCTAGAAGTTGAGACCTATCAAAATAAATTCGCTGACATCCGGTATGTACACAGATTGTGCCAGCTCGATGTGTTTAATTGAGTTTTTGTGTGTTGAACACTAGCAGGTAGAGATTGAAACCTTTTCTGATAGGATGACGCGTAGGTCTCGCGTAAACTGAATAAAATGCAAATTGTTTCTATTTTTTAGTTATTTAATTTTTTGTAGTTTGTATGGAAACATTGTTTGACACCACATCATTTTAACTGGTACACCTAGTTCTTGCAGATCTCCTTGAAAAAAAAGTCAAAGAAAATGTTCTATGTATCATTTAATTAGTGGGAAATGTAAAAGGTGAAAAGAATTATTACAAAGAATTGGTTTTAAGGACATAGAAGTATACGGAATATTTAGGTGAGATGTGGTGACATCTGAGAAATTGTATTTATTTTTTCTGTCACTACAAATAATTACAGTGCAGGCACATTAAATTTGTAATTAAATTTAGCTGAAAAAAACAGCGCTTTAAAATTTTGTTAGTGTTTTTGTAAATAATTAATTACCACATAATAATGGTTACTAGCAATAACATCCTAAAGCAATATTATTTAAAGACATTTTATAACTAAGTAAAATAAAATCTCACAATGTTTTAAAATATATCTAGTTCATAACTACTAAATTGTATATTTACCTTACTGTGAGGTGACCATAACTTAACAGTACCATCGGCAGACGAAGATACGACCTGCTGTCTAGAATTCAAAACCGCTAATCCCCAAACCGCGTCAGAGTGCCCGTGAAGAGCGGTACTTAAAACGTCAGGTTCAAAGAAGTCGTACGGGTCTATGTTGGAATTGGGTACATTCCAACAGTTGATGACACCATCCTGACCGCCTGAATAACAGTGTTCTCCTGTACCGGAAATCGCCAAAGAAAGTACTGGACCTGAAAAACATGATTATTATAAATAAACTTGACATTTAAATGATTATACAGGGTGGCCATTTAAAAATAAAATAGCTAATTTTAACTGATACCTTGTTTTAAAAGTTCCTAGACCCTGATTACAACTGGCAAGTTCAAATAAAGTGTTTAGGCATGTTTGTGGCAATACCTTTGTTCACATATTATATTTATTATATAGGAAAATTTTGATGTTAAGTTACTGCCTAGAACCAGCTTTGCTGCACGAACAATATACGTCAGAGAAAAAAATAAGTCTAGTACCTTTCTCTTACGCGATCCTTACTTGGTTTGAAAGTGCACTCTTTCAAATGAAAAATATAATTTTTAAAATCGGTCCACTAATGACGGAATAATCGGTGTACATACATAGAAAAAACATACATCAATTTTAGGCGTTCAACCAATTATAACCGCGGTAATAATTGGTGACAACTTTGACGTAAAATACATTATTAAAACGTCAACATAACCGATTGGTAAATACCGTTTTAGAATTGGTTCTTCGCCTAAAATTGCTGATAGCTGTCGAACACATAACGTCCTATTTTAAAGGTTAAAAATAGTTTTTAGTCGGTAAAGAGATGGTTGCAGGTTGCTTCCTATTCGGATCTTAGACTATAATATTTCCTTGCTTATTGCAGCATAGAATGCATTGTTAGCAATTTCCATATTTTGTCAATCTATTGCAACTGTTTTTTTTTACATTCAGCACCAAAAAGTAAAATACCATCAACAAAGTGACAACATGGGGGCATTTCTATCTATAGTTAAAAAAAACATAATAATTAGAAAGTGGATATTCTTTAATAAAAATAAAAATTTGTACATTACTGCTAACTCACTCAGACTGTACATACAGGGTAGCACAAAAAGTTGCGACGTTTTAGAAAAATTCATAATATTTTAAGTAGTGCCCTTTAGTCAATAAAAATTAATAAATTATGTGCGTGTCTTCGGAAGTTCTTACCAAATGGGAAACTTAATTATTAACTTTAAGAAAAGAAGTGCCTCTTTATAAAAAGTCCTGCTTGATAAGAAAACATATTTTCACAGAAATATAGAGTCAATGGCGTACATTTTTTCTCTCGATAATATTGTCTATGGTGCCCACTAAGACGACAGGACCCAATAAACTCAATCTAGTCAGAACTTTACAACCCCTTTATTACATCAAACAAATGTAGCAGATTGTAACCAAATAGGTTTAAGGGTATTTAAGATATTTATAAAATATAAACTCATTGAAAAACTTTAAAGCCCTGGACCTCAGATATGAAGCAACTCCGGACGTTTAAAGGATTTTTTAAATAAAATGACAAAAAATCATTCTGTAAAATTTATATTGTAGTTAAGAAACATTAGGTTCTTTTTAAGCCACCCTGTACATCGAACGTACAAATATTGTTGTGGAAATTTTCTTACTAAGCAAGACAATAAAAAGTTAATAAAAAAGATATCAAATTCGGTAAGAACTTCCGAAAATAAGCTTTTTTTCTTGTAACTCACATAGCGGGAAAAATTCATTAAATTTACCTGTATGACTTCTAAAAGTATACAGTGGTTCTACATCAAGACTAGCGCTCTTTTTAGCTGGTACAGTTTTCTGTAAGTTCCATAATTTTAGAGTATGGTCCTCACTTGCTGTTATAAGAACTGGTTCAGTTGGATGAAAAGCCAACGCTCTCACCTAAAAAAACATGTAGCTTATTTTAGTAAAGTACCTATTATACAGAATTTAACATAACTAATCTGACTTAAATCGAGACATTCTTGTTAAAAAGTGACGTGAGCAAATATAAATTATTGAAAAATCTTCTCATTTAGTCTTGGTATAATATGTTGTTTGCTACGTCTGAAATACGGTTTTCCGGCCCCCAAGAAGGCACTTTTTCCGATCCCAAACAGGAAATTTCAGTTAGCCGTAGACCTCTCTAGCACAAATCCGGCTTTGGCTTCAGGCTTCAGGCTTCAGGACCTATAGAGGCCATTTTCGGCCCGTGGGGCCAATTCCAGACGTGTAGGGCCATTTCTGAGGTAGGGATCGGATTCAGCATCGAAAAATACATGGGAATACATATGTCTGACTCTTGTGTATGAATTTTTTTTTGTGGAGCTGTATTATTGATAAACTTTTCTGAAAAATCATGATAATGTATTTGTCTAGGGTCTCTAATTGCATCAGGAATTCTCTATAACTTACCCCATCAAAATGACTCCTCAACGTATACTTGGCGTTCCACGTCTTGCGAAATGCCTCTTTACTGCTTGCAATATCATATGTACTCTCCGCATCATTATTGACAGTCAATTGTGCCAACTCACCCAAGCCTAAAGTCGCGTCGATATTGTCTTCATCGCCGATACCGAGCGGCCTTTTGGAACTTGCGCTAAAAAATGTCATGACGAAATCTTATTAAAAATGTGTGTAAAAATAAACAATTTAAGTTATGAAAAAATGCACATATATTTTTCCTAATTACTTTTAATTTTTGTTAACAACTTATTTTTTTAATATATTTGAAATAAAATATTAACTTTAATTATTAAATATATTTGAAATATGTTAACAAGATTTTGATTTATTTATTTATTTACAGTATGATATAAAATGTTTCATCATAAAACAATATCAATACAACTAAAAAGTTTTTAATACAACTAAACAATGTTATTTTAATGCACATAGATGCAAAAACATCTGTGTGCATAAGGTTATCCTAAAACCAAAACATATTCCTAAAATTAAATATAACTTAAATTACTAAGTATAAAATCAGCTTACTCTTATTCCAATCAGATGGGTCGTTTTTTATTTCTTGTTTCTTTTCTGCTTCTGAAAGCCTGTTTAATTCATTGAAAACTTCTAATGCCAAGGCATCGACATCTTCGCCTTCTAAAAATGAAAAGTATGTATTATATGCTTTTTTAGACTGGGCCAAAAATATTGACATTTTTTTTTATACCGGGTACCGACAAGATCACTTTCTAGCTACAATTTTTGTATTTCCTTATCAATACTGACAAAATTTAGTAAGGCTGTTAGACTAATAAAGTCATTTTTAGGTGTATATACTAAGCTCGATACTAAGCTTTTGCGACTTCCGGTTTCACTAGAATAATTTTAACATTTGATTATTAAATGGGACACCCTGCTAAATTTTTGTTATTTGGATTCTACAGACCATTTTATGTCAAAATACAATATTTGTAAAACAAATTTTGGTGATTTTTTTATAAATTTAAATTTTTCATCTAGAGTGCCATGATCATTTTAAAAGCACTCCTCAAACTTTTTAATAGAGCGCTCCAGAACTTAATGCTTTTAGTTTTTTTGTCCTAGCTCAAAAACTAAAATAGGACCATATCAACTTCATATTATTTCTAAATGCAATATTTTAAAGAGAATCCAATGATGTAACACACTTAGAATTGTTTTAAAATCTAAGAGGAAACATAAACCCAAGCCAACATTTTTATTTTTTTAACTTTTAAATGCATGAGAGCAATTAAAGGTAAAAAAAACAACAAAATCATTTCTAATATGGAAATCAATGTCAAGTTTTTTCCCTAATTTACGAAAAAAGTAATTCTCATAAAACCTTCAAATATATCTCTAAATGCGCAAAATACAGATATATTTATGAACATAATATAACAAAGAAATATAGACTTAGCCATATAGGCTTAATAAAGTATCTTTTTTAATATAATAAAAATATTAAAAATTTGGCCTTGGCTGCTTTAAAAAAAACATCAACTGTTTTCATGGCAAGTTACGATAAATCGCGATGTGCGCCATTCACTGTGAAAAAATAATTTTACCTTCATAAATGTTTATTTAATGAAAATAAATAAAGTGTCGCAGTGTGTTACATTGGTGGATTCTCTTTAAAATACTGCATTTAGAAATATTATTAAAGCAAAATGGTTCTATTTTAGCTTTTGAGCAAGGGCAAAAAAACTAAAATAATTTAGTTTATTCCTCTATTAAAAAGTTTTAAAAGATAAAATCGATTTAGTATTGTTCTGAAAGTAAGTAAAGTATGAGGAGCAATTTTAGAAGGATCATGACACTTAAGATGATTAAAATTTAATTTAAAAATTCATTCTGAAGAAAATTTGTTATTTTGACGAAAAATGGTCGGTACAATCCAAAAACGAAAAATCTACAAGGTGTCTCATTTAAAAATCAAAAGTTCCAATCATTTCTGGTGAAACCGGAAGTCGTAAAAGCTTATATACACCTAAAAATGACTTTTTATTAGTCGAACAACCCTACCAAATTTCGTCAGTATCGATAAAGAAATAAGAAATGGCAGCTGAAAAGTGGTCTCATGGGTATAGTGAAAATTGTTCAAAGTGACAAAAAGAATATTGTAAAGGTTTAATTCCTTAATATTTACATTAAAGGGTCTATATTCGCGACCAACAGTTTTTTGATAACAATCTTTCTTTATGCAAAACTCGCAAATTGTTGATCTTAAAAATTTTACCAACACACTGAGAATGTGAAACCTTTATAATATTATTTTTTGTCACTTTGAACAAAATTTTCGATATTTTTTCAAAAAAATAGTCGATTTTTTTGGCCCAGTCTAGTATTTATAACCATCAAGTTTATTCTCACAGCTGATAACTATAAGCCAACGTTTAGCAAAACCAAACCAACTATTTCTTCCTTTTCCTCCTGGGTTTACCGATAATTTTAATATACTTTTAACGCAATAGTTATTTTTAATCCGTATCACCATTATCACATCTGTATTAGAATTATAAATTATTTTACCTTTTTTATTAGGCTTGACCTCATCTTCCATTTCAACATTAGCATCCAGATCGCCATCATCGCTCATATCCTCATCATCATCCATATCGACATCTGTATTTGACAAAAAATCCAAATTAGCCATTACTGCTGCTTCTGTATCTAACATCATAGCCTCTGCTAAGGAGCTAGGTTGAGTTTTTTGCTGGTGTTCGTCTACCTATTAATTAAAAAAGAGTATTTTTATGTATACGATGTAAAAACTAATTGTGTGATTCTCCAATTAAAAATAAAAAATTATTTCATTTCCAAAAAAGGGGTTGTATTTATTTACGAGAAAACCATACATAAATTAAAACAAAGTCAGAAAATTAAATTTGTTTTGTATGTAAAAACTAATTGTGTGATTCTCCAATTCAAAAAAAAAAATATTTCATTTCCAAAAAGGGGTTGTATTTATTTACGAGAAAACCATACATAAATTAAAACAAAGTCAGAAAATTAAATTTGTTCCAAACTAAACGGGAATTGAAACAATTATTTTTATTTTAGGGAAATGCAGTGTGGTACCATTTTTTTCATTAAAAAAAATAGTTACGGTAATGCTCTTTGATGCATAGAAAACTTTACCCTAATTTCTTAAAAATATTTATATTTGTATAAAAATACTATAATAAAACGATTATTTCTTTAAAATTCAAATCTGAAATTTAAAGTTTAGGACATATATGTATTTATTAGACTGGGTCAAAAAAATTGTCTATTTTTTTTCTTTAAATATATCAAAAATATTGTTTAAGATGACAAAAAGAAAATTACGTTAAGGATTGAGCCCTTATTATTAATATTTAGTGGTCTATCTCGTTTTATTTAGATTTTTATTTGCACTTTAATTTTTGCGTCAAAGCTGCCTAACTATCGCTGCTACTGCCTAAAACGTTTTATTGTGAGTCTGCCCTTAAAGTTTGTTGGAAGAGTTTCTTGACATCCTGTATATCAAAATGTAATCCAAGCGAATGTGGTATATTTAAATGACGTTTTGACAAGCGGATATCAATTAAAGCCGTTTAACATGTTTTATATTTCTAATATTATATAGTATTATTGAAAAAGTGTGTGGATTAGCAAAGAACTTTAATTTTAGGCGACGGTAATGTCCTTTTGGTACGAAATTTTAATTCACTTTTGAAAATGTATGGTATAAGGACATCCGTAAAAAAAACAAAGCTCTTAAAGAATTTCTCTCCTTTCCGGCCACTTTATATCAATTACTTTACAATTCTTGCAACTACGTTTGTTTAGACACAAATATGTGTCCTTAATTTTAAAAAATAACTAATAACAAATCTATTAAATTTGGAAACATTCAGATACAGCTCTCTTTGCTACGACGGCAGTATTTAATACTAATTTAATTATAATTAAAAACCTTCCCAGGTGTTTTACCAGCTGACGACAGTCAATCTTACCTTTTAAGAAACTCTTAAAAGTACAAAAGGTGAAAAAAACATTTAAAATAATTTTTGTGGTAAATAAATACATTACGGTAATATGAATTAGTATAAAATTAAACATTAAAATATGTTTATATAACAATTTACCTATTTTATTATTTAAAAAAATATGTGACGACTTTAAATTTGGACAGACACTTTTTGACAACGTTTAATATTTAATTACCATTTTCTACACATTTTCTAGGTATTACAGGATCAAAATATTTTATTTATAAAAGAAAAAATTCATTAAACTAACTAAGTATAACTACAGACAGACCAACAAAGAATATAGTATATCGAAAATAAATAATAAAATAATCTAAAACCGATATTTCTCTTTTAGTAATCCGTAAAGGCTTGGTTTTATATCCTATATAAAGCAAATTCTTTAACTTTAATAATTAAAATACTAATAAATCCTAATCTTATCAAATTAGGATTGATTATTACTATTAAGACTGATGAATTTATTGCACATGTTTGGAGAGAAAAAAATTATCACCTGAGTTTTTTTATTTTGATTATTTTTGTTACATTATTATTATTTTAAACAGGATCCCCAAAACAAAATGGATGTATTTTAGGAAAGGCTATTTAAACATGGTAATATCGCTATTAACGATGTGATTTTACAGGGTAGTAGTGCGTTTTCGAAAAGACAAATAGTGCTATTTGCCAATAACTACAAGTTATCAGTGATCATTGGGTACATGGTTGCGGAATAAGGACCCTGGAAAAGCATTTAGTAAAAGTTATTCGGTTCTGCATATAGCTGAGTGGCAATAGCAACAGAACCATCTGCTTTTACAACAAAAATTTGACAAGATCATGAAATTAAACACCCTATTGCAAACATATACTTCCTATCCTTTTATTCGCTGGAAAGTCGGCAAGTAAGAAATATGTCAAATGGAAATAATTGCCTACTGTTGACACAGTATAGCAAATGAAATATCTGTTTTTCGACAGTTAAGAGAAGAACTCCCGCTTTTCATGTTATTCCCTTCATGATTATTTTCTTAACTGTAAAAATACTGAAATTTCATTTTGTTTACTATTGCGACAGTAGGAAGTATTTCCATTTGTCTATATCTTACTTGACGACTTCGGAAAACTCGATATCAAATTTACTGAATGTAATGTCACTATGGCATCCAGGGTAAGATTTAT